>OX578134.1:126021857-126281857 GCA_951213105.1 Amaurobius ferox
TTTAACTTTAAAAAACAGTTGTTAATTATATTAATCGCATTAGTCGTGTAAACATACTTATTTTCATATTACAAGTTCGGAAATTTAATATCGCAACTTGCTTGAGATTTATCCAAATTCAACTACATATTTTAAGAAAAAAGACATTTGAAAAATTAAAGTTAATATAAAATTCTCAAACTTCATTTACACTTTAACGAAAAATTACGAATATAAAATATATTTCGGATATTTCCGCATTTTAAAGTTCTCAGTATTATGAATTTAAGAAACGCAATCCAAAATAAGTTCAAAAATGTAATGTTTTTAATAAATTGCGGCTTTCTAAAATCCTAGCATAATGAATTTATAAAATACAATTTTAAATAGAAAACTATACATTTCTTAAATAAAATTGAGGATTTTATTATAAAGCTGATGTAATTGTAATTTTGATTCAAAGTTTATTTATATCTATATTCTATGGACAATTTTAAAAAAGAAATTAGATTTTAGGAAATGCATACACAAAGATGTAATATGCAAGAAAATTTTGTTCTATAGTGATAGGTTTATGAAACGCGTCTATTATTTCCATTATGAAATACCAATTAGAAACAGCTATAAGACTTGAAACGAATTTTACATTACAATGTCCTCACCAAGTTATTGCCTCATATTCAGGAAATTCCAATACCATTAGAGTATGCCCTGGGCGATTTTAACATTCCAGGTGTATTTAACTTTTGCAGACATCCGTTATCAGCAAGAACTATACTTTCATGCATTGCGGCAAACTACAATTTCGTGAAACTTGCCCCGAAGGAATGCATTAAGAAAGATTTAATTTTACCTGAGTAAAAGATGTATTCATTGTGGTGGTGGTATATGTGTGTGGGGGGGGGGAGGGGGTCTGATGGGCTGCGCTTGATTAAAGATGCCAATGGTGCACTTTAATAAATAGAAAAGTTTTCTTTGGGAGGATATATGCCTTATGATTGCTAGATTGTGAATTATTGACATAGAATTATTTGGTAAGAATGCATCATAATAACTAGGCACTAGCTTTGCTTTCTTTTCTTTATTCTATTTATTCATTAAAACTCATTTAAAATTCCAGTCTAGTACTTTATCATCTAACATACATATCCTATAGGAATATACATATTCTAGATATGAAAATTATGACTTATTAATTTTTAATAAATCTCTTCCATTGACATTAGTTGAGTACTAGCCATACGCCCCATATATATATTATATATAAAGAAAATATATAAAGAAAAATATAAAGAAAATATTGAAATGAATTTTAGTGTTCTTGCACACAGCAGGATTGACAGAAAAATTGACAGAAAATTCTTACAACAGGCAAACATATCTAATGCAATTTATGATCCCTTACATCAAAAATTACTACGGAAAAAATTGAAATATGGGTTAAGTTTGTGTGAATATTTGAGGTCATTATGAACATTGATTATACGTCTTTGCGAGTAATGACATCACATACATCTAAACTGCTGAATATGATTATTTTGATGTTATAAACAGGAAGCATAGGCATGAACTTAGCTGTCTCTGAGGTTTGGACCAATACTTTTTAATATCACTTTCCTTTATAAAAGGTCTTGTGATAATTCTGATTATCACTCCGGAGGTTGGCTACAGTCAGTGCTGGCGTCCAGGAGTGCATGCCGCGGCATGCATGTTGATAACTGGGGAGTAAGGTCACTACCCCTTACCACCATTGTGTAAGCACTTTACGTTGCCTTTCTTCTTCATTTTTATTTCCATTCTTATTTTTATATATTAACCCTTTATATATATATATATATATATATATATATATATATATATATATATATATATATATATATATATATATATATATATATATATATATATATATATATATATATATATATATATATATATATATATATATATATATATATATATATATATACATAGTATATAATATATATATATATAATCTTGAAAATATATGCATGTATGAAAGTACTTCCGTACTTTAAGAATTCGTCTTATATATTCATTTTTTACCCTTAAGAAAATTGCGGGAGCATAAACCAACTAAAACATTTTGCTTCCTCCAGGAATTATCTTTTAATATTGCCAATCACTCTCACAGTGGGCTAAGCCGCGTTTGGATATTTTGGGGGGCGCATTACTCCCGCTTAGCAGGCCATTAAATCTTTTCAAAAATCAAATAAATGAATTCAATTAACTCCTGCTATAAACCTATCTGCTGAAATCGAATTCATGTTTTAAATCTCGATCTTAGACTCGTACTTTATTTCGACCCATATTAAGAATGCATGTCTAAAGATTAGAAACTCTTAAATCCTAAAACAACAGAATCAGTTTTACTACAGTGCGCGAAAAAAGTTTAAGGACAACATATAATTGAATGAAAACAAATTTTAATTTCACTTCATTAAAATGAATTTTTGATATTACTGACCTCTAGTACGAAATTATACAATAACATTTACAACACATAAAACAACAAATATGAACCTCACAAAAGTTGACCTTATAAATATTATCACTAAAGAAAATATAGAAAAAAAATATAAGCACATCTTCTAAATTACTTAACTTTTCTCTTAATAATCAAATAAACGACTTTTTTATGTCAATTTCTTGAATAAACCGAGAGGTCATCGATGCTGAAAGTTCTTTTAAAGTGTCTATGGAAATGTTATTCCATGTTTGTTTGATGGCTAACACAAGATCCTGTTTACACTGATATTGTATGTCATTTTTCCAAACTTCTAGGGCAAAAGACCCCATAAATTTTCTGTTGGATTGAGTACGGGGCTCCTCGGCGGCCAATCAAGTAAATTTACTGAATTAGCTTCAAACCAGAGTTTTGCACTCTTAGAAACGTGTATGGAAGCGTTATCCCGTTGGAAAATATAGTCTCCTGAAGTAATTAATGGGGCCTCATGTAACAAATGTACGCCTAACATATCAACATATTTGTCAGTGTTCATCTTGTAGTTGAAAAAGACTATAGACGTGGTTCCATTTATTGCAAAAACGCCCTAAATCATTACTGTGTCCCTACCGTACTGGTGTTTGGAAAAAACTTCTTTGGATTTACGCAGATTATACAAAACATAGTTAAAAATATCTGGCCCATCAAGATTGAACTTCTTTTCGTCCGAAAAGATTACATCAATTCATTTTGGACCGAGAGAAATGCATTTTTTTTTTAATCCCTGTCTTCGTTCCTTATGTTTTTCATTTCAAGAGGCGAACGTGACATTAACTTTCCATACCAAATATTCGAATGTTTATTCAAAACATTTTGAACTGTTCGTGTGGAACATGGTAAGTCCAAATTTCTTCTAACTTCATTTGCAGTTTCTTTTTCCTCGCAAGCTCTTCTTACAACCATTCTTTTCTGTCGATGAGTTTGAATTCCTGATCTTCCAGTTCGTTTTTTATTTCCATATATTCCAGGTTTTTTGGAAAATTATAAACTACAGTTTTAGATCTTTTAATTTTTTTCGAAATTTCATGCCCACTCAATCAACATTCTTTAAAAGCAAGAATTTTCCCTTTTTCAAGGTCACACAGATGAGTTCCTATCGACATCGTACAAAAATCGTGAAGAAATGAGGCAAGTGTAAATTTTGTTTAGAAACCCAGTCTTTATATTTGAAATGGTCATTTTCTACCTTTAAATATGCAAATTTTACAATAATTTTAGATAAAAAAGCAGTTGTCCGTATACTTTTTTCTAAGATCATATGGATTTAAAAATTTTAAAGTAAATTTATACATATTTATTTTTGGAAAAGTTAACTAATTTACATGAAAAGAACTTAATTTTATCAATATTTTTACTTAAAAAATGTGCATGCATTTCCGTCTAAAAGATTTCTAGATTTAGCGAGTTTTCGCTTGTAACTTATATTTTTTACGCGTACTGTAAATTTAATTGCACTAAAATATTCAAATTTAAATTGGGGTTTTAAAACAGAAATTATATAAAAATTCAATCATTTTACAAAACACAATATTTTCCTGATTTTTTTTTAAATATGTTCTAATTACATAAAAATTTAATGATTGTAAAACACATCGTTTTCCTGTATGTTTCATGCATTTGCTATTAATTGTATTGATCATTAGAAAGTTTAAAAATAATAAATCAAAATTCTGTTAAATAAATTATTATTTTATATTTACAATTAGTATTACAGCATGGAAGTAAAAACTCGTCCTTCGTCATCAATCGCATGAAACGCCGAAACATTTATTATAAAAAGTTATTCATTATTTATAGACGCAAAAGTAAACGTGCAATTTTCCTGATGAAATTCTATTTCGAGATACATTTTAAACGGGAGAAAAATAGAATAACATTAATGTCCCCATCACTTTATTACCGTCAATTTCCAATACAGCAAAACGCCTCTACTACATGCTAATTTTCATTCCTTCTGCACTTCCACTTTTGCTGAGATCCGTTATTAGTCAAAATAGCTTCGCAGCAGCGTTTCTAGTTTATTCCAAGGGACTGTAATTTAGTCAAACTCGCCGCTGGGGAAATGTTCAGAAAGGTTAAATTTTCCATGCATGAGGGCTACGAAATATTCTTCGCTGCTGGGGGAGGACCTATAATTTCCAAGTTATTAAAACCGCAAATTTGGGGGTACATTTCAAATGCAATGGTATTGGAATGAGGTGTTATCCTAAATTTGATTATTATAAAATAATATACTAATGTGGCAATAGTATACTGATTTTAATCTATAAAAATCTGATGTGGGCAGCACATGACTTTCCCTGCAGACTTAAATTCATATTTTCTTTATTTCTTTAATAATTTATTAGATTGAGTTTAATTGCACCAAATAACACTAAATTTGCATTTATTATTCCATTTTTGTTTTTATTTACTAATTACAAAATTTTCTGAAATCGGCGTAACAAAAATGCAAGAAATTTCAAATATCTTGAGAACGGTTAGTCCTAAAGTATAATGAAGTGTGTTATATTATTTCCCTCTTCAAAAATTGAGTATAAGACAAGAATTTAATTGATAAATTTGAGCATACACTACTGAGTATTTTTTTTTATTCTAACGATTTTGGCGGGTCATTTCGTAAAAAAGGGCAGGCTGTTCTTTTTCGAATTGTACTAAAATCTAATCAGCACCAGATCATCCCATAAGTAAATTATCTGCCAAATTTTGTGAAATTTGGTCAATTAGTATTTTAGCTAGAGTGGATACATGAACTTTTTACTGGCCATTTCGTAAAAAAAGGCGGGTTCTTATTTTTCGAATCGTATCAAATTCTAATCAGCACCAAATTATCCAACAAGTAACTTATCTACTAAATTTTGTGAAATTTGGTCGATTAGTATTTTAGCTAGAGCGGATAAGCGAAATTTTTACGGACCATTTCGCAAAAAAGGAGAGTCTTGTTTTTACGAATCGTACCAGAAACTAATCAGCACCAGGGTCACACCCAAATGACTTACCTACCAAATTTTATGAAATTCGGTCCATTCGTTTTTGAGTTACAGTTGATACATACATTGCACAGACACATAGACAGACATACAGACACACACACAGACGTCACGCTAAAAATAGTTTTTTCGTATTCTAGCGGTTTCGAAACTTGTAGATCCATCGAAAACTCGAGTTACGATTTTCGACATGATTCCAATACTTTCTTTATACATTACCATGTATTGCAGGAAAAGTAAAAATATAATAAATAACATTTATTAAAATAGGTTATAGTTTTAATTCCTATAAGAGTGAAAATACACACTAGGACGGAAATCCGAAACGGCTATCCAAGAGTAGGAAGAGAATCCAGAACGGCTATCTGAGAGTAGGAAGGGAGTTTGGAACGGATAGCCTTCGAAAAATTGACAATCACAATTTGTACTTTTATTTGGCGGCACTGTTGTTCAAATTACGACGTTGTTTGCGTTGGCGTTTGCGTGAATTGCTGTGCCTTATTTGTATAAATTAATATTTCTGTCTGATCCTTTGGTTCAACACAGTGCGAGTGGAATAGTTTTATTAGTTGTTAAGTATGAAAAAGGATTATGAATTACACTTACAATTGGGGAATTGGAAATATATTTTTGAAATTTAACATATTTATTTTGCACTAACAACATTTTGAACTGGATTCTTCATCATTCTGAAATCCCTTCTGTTACTTGTAGAGTTTGTTCCACAGCAAGAGAAAATTAGTGAGTAAATCGTAATTGATTTTATTTATTTTTGAAAATTAACATATTTATTTTGCACTAACAAAATTTTGAACCGGATTCTTCATCATTCTGAAATCCCTTCTGTTACTTGTAGAGTTTGTTCCACAGCAAGGGAAAATTAGTGAATAAATCGAAATTGATTTTTATTTATTCATTAAATACTTGAAATAAATGGATAACTGATATGTTTCTTTTAGTTTTGGAAGTGTGTAAAATATGACGCAGCCTTCATTAAGTGCAATTTTAGTCCAGAAATGTTTGCCATTATCAACTGTAACGTTTACTCTTGGAGTAGTAGTATGGTAAAGAAATTGGCGTAGTTAATAACATTTATCTATATATATAAAGAAGAAAAGTATGTATGTATGTATGTATGATCCAACATCACGGGAGAACGGCTGAACCGAATTTGATGAAATTTGGTGGGTAGAATTGAAATAGTCCCACTTCAAATTTAGTCCATGTATTGAGTTTTTACCACAAGGGATTGTCGCGATATTAATGAAAAACGAAACTTTCGTTTGCCTTATCTTCACGGAAGAACAGCTGCACCGAATTTAATGAAATTTTGTGGGAAGCTTTGAAATAGCCGCCTATAAATTTAGTCTAAGTTTCGAGTTTTTAAGACCAGAGGTTATCGAGGTATTAATGGAAAAAGAAACTTTTTCTAGGAGTTCTACTCTCTAACTCCATAATTCCCAACGAAAAAGGTTGGAAATCGTTTTAAACGTAAAAGGCAATTAAATATCTGAGTTTTATGAGAGTTTATTGAACGTATTAGTCAATTTTGAAAATCGCAGGTTCGAAATATGAATTTAAATGGAAACTCTATCACCATGGTTTATTTTTCACATGCTTACTGAACAAATTTCATTAATTTGAATAATAAGTAAATGAATATCAAAATATTGATCTATCTATTTATCTATCTATATATATATATATATATATATATATATATATATATATATATATATATATATATATATATATATATATATATATATATATATATATATATATATATATATATATATACATATATATATATATTTAAAAAAGAAAAATATGTATGTATGATCCAATGGATCTGATTGGCCAAAGAGTGGCCAATCAGATCCATTTTTTTCTTACATAATGCCATGAATTTACTTCCTTCACAGTGAAAAAACAATGTAGTATAAGATTCATTGCCCTATATATCCCGATTTAAATTTTATCAGAGTTTTACATCGTAAATCCTAAGCAACGTCGGGTAATCACTGCTTGTTTTGAATAAAAATGCATTTCAGTGAAATTATACATGCCACCATAGATTTTTGAACCAATGATGTTCATGAGATTAAAAAATAATAACTAAATCACTAGCTGCCACGCTTGCACTAGCGGTAACATTTTAGTATTTATATTTTTTTGCAACCAGTTTTTAGTATTCAATTTTTGGCAGTCACATTTTAGTAGACTTGTCTAACAATTGACATATAGATTGTGGAAATCTGAACAACAGAACCAAAAATAAAGATATACAAATGACAAGTGTCGTAAACAAGTGCGCATAGGCCTATGCGCTCCAGTACATGCCTGAAATCTATGCGTTGAGATCACGGCTAAAATTAGACATCCATATTGTTGAAATCTATTCCATAGAAATGAAAATACAATAAACATTTGACGTTGATTTCCGTTATGACGGCATACAACTCAAATGCGGCTTATTTGCTTTAAGTATTTGTTTTAACTGTTTGTCAAACTCTGTTAAAACTTTTAAACAAGATTAAAACCACACAGTTTCATCTCATGGGTTAAACGAATCTTCAATTGAAACTGTATATACTATAAAAATGTACATTTTGCTTAGTGTGACGAGCAGTCTTAAAGGCTGAAACTGATAGTACTGACTGTGGCGATAGTTATTTATTTTAAAATCAATTTAAATACACTTTTGCGATTTTGTAACATTTCATTTAATATGATAACTTTTTAAAATGCGTTGTGGATTCAATAACCCTCCATTTTTTCTTCAGAGATAACTACTTACCGTCACACGCAATTTACGCTATTATCTACAAACATTACCTTATTACTTACAATATATCATTCCATAATGTTTTAACATTATCAGATCAAAGTCTTATTATTTCTAGGCAGCATTATTGTTTCAGACCAGAATGATGAACGCCTATCTATGCTAATACGGACATTAGTTGTTTACTCGACTTATGAGTACATAGAAATCGGAACTTACTTCAACTTCATGTGGCATAGTTTAATCAACTTCTCATTGATGCGTCGCCATGTCATTGGCTTGGTCCATGGATTTATAGAACGCCAGTTGCCTTTTCTCAACTTTATTCATCGCACCAAGTACTTTCACATCTTGAGTTTTTAACCAGTCTTGTTGGTCCTTTATTTTTTAAACAACTCTCGAGCAACTCTGTCTTAATTTTTAAGTTACTATTTTACATATCTTCGGGGAAACCACACATTCTTATTTTGCCCCAGTTTCTCGATTGGCTGTTACTTCTCCTCTTAGCAGTAAATCCTGGTTCAGAGGCTGGTCCCTGATTGGGCCTCCCCATCATATTGCGTCTTAATTCTAATTTATGTTTATTAGTCATAAATACTGTCTCATTAATGCCAATTTCGGCGCCTTTGCGTCGGGTCTATTCTTCACCACGCAATTACTACTGCTGTTTTAATGTTCTAATTTATGACGTATCTCTAGTCTCTGTTTTCAGTTCCACAATGATTACTTTTCGCAAAATAATAAAACTAATTCGAAACTTTCATTGGAACAGCTACATGTGACATTAAAAAGAGCGACGCTGATGCTGTAAAAATTATGGATATTTTCTCACTGACTGTGCCGGCCGTGGTAGGATTGAATTTAATAGTCTCTATAGTGGTTTTCAAAATTGTGACACATAGTACCTTCTTGATGCTCTTAGTCCTCGGACGAGTCGGCTTGGCCTGGGCTTTCGACATAGTACCTTCACTTATTACCATTGTAAGTATTGGTTAAGACATGCTAGCAACCGCAAGAAAAAGCTTGAAACTAGTTCAAGAATGATATTATTTGCAATGGGAGTGCCATTTTAATCAACATTATTCTTAAGATTGAAGAAAATAGCGATATTTCTTGGTGTGATTAATGCGTACATAGTGCTCATAAGCATAGCTTATGCAAAACTGGTCTGCCTACGTGATTGCAACACTAGGAGTAAAATTTTAAGATTTATTGATTGGCGCAGTCGTATTGCCAAGTTTCAAGGCTATAACTATGAAGATAATATTTTTTCTACAAAATCTTCCTGTCTTAAATTATTAAACAACACAAAAATAAAACTATTGCATCAAACATGAGTGAAGTTATCCGTTTTAGAAGGAATTTCCATGTTTTCTAGCAAGACAAATACGCGTAAGAGAGTGCCTAGTAATGTTTTAGAAATCACAAGCATTAAAACTCACTCCACAGCGCAAAGCAACGTGAAATAAAAAAGCTTAAATCGATAAAAATTTAATTAGTTGGGATGGCTTGCTTTTCCATTTCTTGACATACCAAGACAGCATTCAAGAAACGTTGGACGAGATCTCTTTTTAAAAAGATATTCCGACTAATTGAAAAATAAAGTGTTTAAAAATGATGTACAGAGAAGAAGAGGATTGAAGATTGCACATTAAAGAATGAAGGAGAAATTTTTACAGACGTATGGAAATTATTAGAATTTCCTAGTTCCGTCCAATAATGTGCAATATATTTATAAAATATTAGTTGAATTTGCTGTTATAATTTCCTTTTCATTCCTGAAGAGTGGTTTGTAAGAAAATTTGTTTTTATTTAAATTGATTTTACCCGTTTTAGTAGATTTGTTCATATACGTGCCAAGTTGCCCATCCCATGTAAAGAAATCGGCTGGTAAGTACAAAGCAGATGATTTTAAAATAGAGGTTATTTCAAGCTTTGGTACTGTAAACATTTTTGTAATTGATTATAGGATATCCGATGACTAATTATGAAAGTTTAAAATTTTTTGGAGTGTATATTAGGTACTGTTTTGTTTTGAGGAATTTTTTTTATCGTAAGCACGGTAATTTACATTTCTTTGAGATAATTGACTCTAGCCAAGTGTTTTTTGCAAAAAAATATTATACATAAGGAGAAATAGCAGATAGATGGAAAATTCACAACTATGTATACGAAAGTGTTTGTTCGCAAAAGTGTGTGCATGTGAAAGAAGAATTTGAGCTCTGGGAGTTTGTGCCGGATGAAGTAGGAAAATGTGGACGAAACATTAAAATCAATCTAAAAACTGAAATAAAACTTGTTTAAATTACTAAAATACAGAAAAACCACCACCGTAAGTTTTAAAGAAACGTCTGTTGAAAAAAAAAAAACCTCGTGGCATTTGCATTATTTTTTTTTCTATCTTTTGGCACAGTAGGGTGATTGATTTCATAAACATATAAGAACCTTCAAATTTATTAGTTAGAGCGGGGTTATTAACCTATAGAAATGTAAGCTGAGCAAATGTAGATAATTATTTGAGTATATAGTTTTAATAAATGTAAATATTTACAGTTATTAATACTATTTGTTGTAATCAAACTAGAAATAATGTTTGTGCTATAATCCTTTTGGGATGTAATGATAATCCTAGCAATTCCTTATTTTACACAATGAAAGAGGATATATGTGTGTGTGACTGCGTCAGTAACAGAACATATAAATTTAATACAACGACATGTTCGGTACAGAGGTACTCAAAGACCCCGAACGATACGGATCGGCGAGATGGGATGCGTCCCATGTTCACTGGCACTCACCAACTTCTCGGGTTCGCTTTTTAGTTATTTTAATTCTGAAGGTACACCCGATACCACTCTTCGCGTCTGCTCACTGACGCTCGGTAAGCCTCTGGGCTTCTTCTTTGACCCAGACCGCGTGATCTATTTGAAGGTGTAAGGTATATGTTTGGACGGCCGGTAAGTGGCACACAATTTAGACCGGAACACAGAGGGGAGGCATCCACAGGGACCGTACTCTTCTTCCCCTACCACTAACCGCTAGGAAGGACTTATGGACCTACATGTTAAACGTGATTGTACTCAGCGTGAAAACCGCGACAATTTCGGCAGAGGCGGGAGTCATACTCGGTTCGTCCTGCAAGCTAGCCACTGGGCTGTCGCGCTCCAAGCCCCGGAGCTTACGGTACCATCATTTTCCAGTCGTTCGCTGCCTCTCACAACTTTCCACTAAACGATAAGAGAGTACACAAGCAAAATAAGGCCGCTGCTGCTCCACCTTTTGTTTGCTGTCCCTCTTCAGCCATCTGTTCTCGCCTCGTGAGCTATTTTAACACCCCCGCAATGTTCGACTGTTTTACTTTCCGTTACACATTTGCATAAATCAGCATCAATCCACCGAAAACCATAGCCAATGATAACCGAAACCTTAACGACAGCTTCAGTTTTCAACAATGAATGTTAAATCATATAATTATTACGTCTTTTGACAAAGCAACAGCATTTAAGTATAAATAGACTTAAAACATATCAAAAATAAAATTGTCCTTTCAAAACTTTATTAAAAGTATACATTTTAATTGGATTATAAACATAATAGGAGGCGGCACATGTTACATAATTCTAAACCTTCATGCAAAATTGCAAATCGTTTGATAACACCGGTGCCACCCTTGATAGGCAATTCTAAAAGGATGTTTTCAGCGGCGGCGGTGTCTGTAGCTATTTTTTAAAACTATAGATATAAAATAGCATTTAAAAAAATGTTAAATTATAAAAATTAAATGCATATAATCACTCAAATCATGCATATATCACTTATGCTAAAAACATTGCTTATTTACAGATTTAAACATGCATCACAATGATTATTTTGCATGAAAAGTAAACTTAAACTGCACTAAAAATTGTTAAACTATTAAATTATTAAATTGCATTACATTTCATTAAAAATTAACTCTCCTTGAAAAAGTGATTTTTTGATAAGATTTTTTGTAAAAGAACATACTTTTAAGAAAACACAGGAAATACAAATATTTAAGCAAAGTTGATACTTTAGATATTAAAACGTTTTTTGTAAAAGAATTGTTTCAGCAATAAAATATATCTAACTTTTTCTTCTAAAACAAAAGTGACATTTTTTCATTTAATGGTATATTTTTAGTAACCTGAACAAGCACGGTACCCACTTTTTCCCTTAATCCTTTAGACATTAAGAGCATTACAATTCACCGGAATGCTTAAAGAGATGAGAATAAAAACAATCAATAAAACTTAAATTTTTCAAGATGGCTCGCGTCTCTATCTCTTGACGTATCAAGACATGATTCACTGAAACATGAAACCAGCTTTTTTAAAGCTCGAGGCTAAATGAAAAAAAAAATATAGAATTAAAATTGAGAAGTCTGGCAAGATAAGGATTGAAAAATGTGTTCAAAGGAATCAAGAGTAAAATGTTTCTTATTATAAAAATTGAATTTCATATTATTTAACTATTTTTCTAAAATTTTAAGTGCAAGATGTTTAATGTGATATATCTTCAAAGTCCGACTGCATTTGCATATTTTAGGGCACTTGTAAAAATTTATAGATAAAATTTGTATTTCGAATTGAACATTTTAAGGATAAAATTGCATAGTAGAAATACACTCACGGATAATAAAAGTTGCGCACCAAGAAGAAAACATGGCATAACCGCGAAATGATGTAAATAGCTAGAGGGCGAGCTGGTATGCAAATGATCCCAGTCTGGTGTGATTGCGCATTACCGTACACCCGTGGGTGGCGCTGCAAGAATGAGCCAGCGGCCTTGTAAACCGGAGTGTAGTTAACGCCCCATCAATGCGAGAAGCTGAAGCCGACGCAAGCACGAGTACGGAGTGAAAATAATGGTGGGTAGAAGCCAGAAACGTCGATATACGCAACTGACGCACTTCGAGAGAAGTCTGATCATCGGGCTGAAAACCGCAGGATGTTCAGCGTTAGCTTCTATCTTGATACAGATCATGATATAATAAGATGATGATGGCATATATGGATTTTTGAAAGTACATATAACCGCAATAAAAGATCTGTATGTCTCATTGAAACACATGCTGAAGAGGATCGCGCGAATAGGGGAGTAGTCATAACGGAACAAATGATGTCTCTGCCTTCAATTAAGAAGTACTTAGGTTTTTCTATGGACTAGAAATAACAGAGACAGGAAATTATTCTGCGCCACCATTAGGATGTGTAGCAGTCAGATCATACGCCATTTCAACTGACTATCGATGAGCGCAAAGTATTAATTGCATCACGCATCATGAGATTTAATTTTTATGTGTGTGATATAATGTTATTTTTGTATATATTTAATATGTTACACTAGGGAGTATTACTCACTTCTTAGTTCTTTTATATGAGTAATGTTAAGATCTTGTGTGTAATATGTATATAAGCTGCTCTGAGAATGAGTGATGTTTAATCATGTTTATGCAAATATATATATAATTATATTTTCCTCTAGAAATTAGTTTGTATAGACATATGCCATATAAAAATATTTAACACACACACACACACACACACACACACATATATATATATATATATATATATATATATATATATATATATATATATATATATATATATATATATATATATATATATATATATATATATATGTGTGTATGTATTTTTTTATAGATCCAAACTTATGAGTAGATGTATGCTTTGTATGTTATTGTATACTGTGGGCAGGTACAAGATAGTTAACTGCTATAATTGGCAACTTACTTATCGTATCTTACTTTTTTAAAAGTTATGTTTTATTTAGTATCATCGAATTTCATATTCCGTGGCAAAACATAGTCAGGTTGTAAACCCAATGTGTCGGCCCCTCGCTCACGGTGATTGAATGGTTGATGAGAGCAAAGTCGTACAATGCATATCCCAAATTACATAGTGTGGTGCACATTAAACAAAATATAATAATATTATTATTTAATACATAACTGCTAAATTTTAAAATTATATTCAATATACATGACCGTAAATTGATCGTATTCGTGAAACTCATTATTATTTTATACATTGTGTTGTTTGCCGCTGATAACCCTCCAATTATTTATCTTTCAGCCGAGTTCTGTAAAAGAATATTAATTAATATAATACTAAATAGATTGCACCATTTTGACTTTAATAATATATCATTTATTAACAACATAAAATACCTATTGGATTCATTACACAATTATTCATATTATTTTGGGGGAGAAAGACAATGTGAGACTATTATTAAAAATACCTAACATGTATTTATGACCTGGTATCATATTTGAGGAACACATACCTTCAAGGCTGTCTTGGACTTAATATCGAACACTTCTGGACTAACTATGTATACTCAGGACTTTGTCGTTTACATTCTGTAATTGTCGTGCAGAAATCATTGTGAATTTCGATATCACATCTGGTAGAAATCATGCTGCACTCTCTCTGTAGAAATCGTTCTCTACATGTATCGTACTTATGTCATTCTCTTAGTCTACATATCTAGTCGTTCTTTCTTAAGTGTCGTGCTGTAAGTCTATATTCACCAGGTGTCCTCGTTCTTATCTTTTCATTCTGTCTTAGGTTGTGGCCCTTTTGCCCCAGGACTGACACTCCTCTTTTGCTCCTATTGTCCGCATTCATGGCAAAGCCACAATCACCTTTTCCATTGGTCAGCCTTTTTATCCAATGTCGTTACTTCACTTTTTCTTAAGAGTCCTCCGACCCCCCTTCTGTCTTGACACCCCTAAATTTATGGTTTTCTGACCTTTGAGTCAGCATGCTGTAAGCTGTAAACTTTGAAGTCAATGAGGTTGAAGGTATGGTCTGACGTTTCAGACACAATTAATAATGTACATAAAGCTGTGTCACATTAACTAGTGTGAGATCGATTTCTGGTCTCACACATAGAGTCAAATATATGTTTGTCAAAAAATTTAGACTCAATCTACAGCAGTGGGTTCATCTTTTTTATGGGCGGAGCTGGTCCAATAAAGACAGATCCTGACAAAAATAGACGAGCAACCTTCACGTTGGTGATCATAACACCATTCTCCAGATGGTAACACCCAACACGATTTTCATCTTTGTGTTTTGACAACCGACAAATTAAATAGCCGAATCCAAAGATATATTTTGCCTGGCAGTTTAGTTATTTCTTACTAACATCTTAGTTATGCGCTACCGGCCACGGATCTGCCCGCCTTTCAGCCGACCGAACAGATCCCCTAGCCATCTATCACTGACCACCCAACGTAGGCAACACCGTCTGGAAGTGTGTCGAGACAGGGAATCTTGGATGCTGTCTAAGTTAAATCGTGTCATGTTTCTTGGTGCAGTTGTTTACTATATTAGATAATTCATCCAAAGTTTGTTTGAGCGATAATTTCTCGACCATTTCTTTCGAAGGTGTCAAGCTAGAAACTCTGTGATAATATTTGCGGTTGCCGAAAACACTAAATTAGGTTTTAAAGGTAATATTTTCATTTAGAAGTTATGCATGTTTCCGGAAATGAAAATATTTAAGTAAGTTTTATTAAAAAAAACCGTTAAAAATCAGCCTCTCTGTATTCTTTTAAATCGACTGCACAAAAAATAAAATTCAATTGTTGCTTTGAGAAGTAGAATTTTGCTCTTCATTCTTCCACATGTATTATTCAATCTTACTCACTCAAATACTTATTTTTAATAATTTATTCTTTAATTAGCCTGGACCTATTTTTTTCGAAGAAATTTACTGTGTCTCAGTGAATCCCCCTTTATTATGTTGAGTAGAAAACGCAGGGCACATTTCGACTAATTAAATTTTTATCGATTTAAATTTTTACAGCCCAGTCATGCGCAGTGGAGTAGATTTTATTGCATTCAATTTTAAAGGATTATTATGAACTCTGCTCTAGTTCATCTTACGGAAAAGAAAATATGCAATTTGTTTAAAGAGGGTAATTTAAAAAATATTTCTTAACCAAATAGGAGTTTCTCCCAAATAAAGTTTTCCTACAAATAAGTCAAAAGGTTAGATTTTTATTTTTTTATTTTTGTAATATTATAAGTAATATAGGTATGAATCATCGCATCTCATCTAAATAAAATAGAAAATTTGTTTACGTGTGTGTTTGTGTGTACGTGCGTATTGGCCTCATCATCAAATTAGAACGGTTACACAGAAGTTCATGAAATTTTGCGGAAAAACGTGAAATTGTCCTACATAAAACTTAGCCCATGTTTCTAGTTTCTAGGACCAGATGTTTACAAGATATTAATAAAATACCAACCTCCCATAGAGACAGTATCATACAGACGATATTTTTAATGTGATGTATTTGAAGAAAAATATATCGTGTTACTTAGCAGCAGATTTAAATCCCATGTATTTATACAGCAGATGATTTTAGTAAATGTTTTCTGATTTAAATAATGCAAAACTCTGATGTGGGCAGTAGTGATTTTTCTTATATAATGCAATGAAGTTACTACTTTTACAGTAAAACAATAGTAGAATAATATTCTTTTAGAATATGCTTATATTCTTTCCAAGATATTGAATTTCGCCAATTAATCTTCATTTTCGTTGATTTAGTGTCATTTTTATCCATTTGGCGAACTTTCCGTTAATTTGGCAACATAAGTTGTCAAATTAGCGACATTCCGCCAAATTCGTCGGTAAAATCTCGCCAAGTGTTATGCACAGAGAAACACATTATTCTTATAGCAGATAAATGACTATTGGCGTTCAAATACAACAATATTACTCAAAGTATCTTTTCTCATAAATTAAAGGAACTAGATCCAAGAGAATGATGTCACCAAATTTATCGCATGATATTAGGTATGGAAAGTGAACATATTTCCCAATAGTTAATACTTTTTTTTTTAATTTTACATGATTTTTGATAATTTTTTTGAAAAATGTGCAATAGCTCGAGAACTGTCCATGCTAGCTTTCTAAAATGTATGTCTTTCGTTTTCTAATAAAGCATTCCATAAGAAATGGCTATTTACGCAAATTTATTAAAGTTTTTGATTTTTTAATGATTTTTTCAAAATTTCCCTCGAAAATTTAAGGTGGTTCTGGACATCTGATTGTGTGTTAAAACAATAAGCTTCCAGTATTCACGGATTGTAAATTTTGTACCAAATTTCATTCGAATCGCAGAATTAATTCGTTCGTGAGATAGCATCTCTACTGACTCACTGACACACACACACAGACACACATACACACGCACACGTACTTTCACACACACACACAGACATCCCCTCCAAAATGTTCGATTCGTGCTCAAGGATGCTTGAAACGTGCTCTCACGTCGAAAACTCGAATTCGAATTTTCGTTCCCGATACAATACTTTTCTTATACATTATAATATGTATATAAGAAAAGTAAAATTATATATTGTTATAGTAGAATATGTGAAACTATTGGTTCTGAAGTTGTACGTGTATCATTCGAAATGCAAACATTTTCTAGCCTGCTATTTGTATCAGTAAAGTATGATTTATTAATCAATATTTTTTCATAGTTTTATGAACGCCCTCTATTTTCTAAAATCTACATTATTATTTTGATAATCTAATAACCTCAATTGTATATTGCTCAAATATATATTGCAACTTTCTAGATGTATAGTTGCATATTGCAACATTCCAGATGTATATTGATCAAATTAAATTGATGGAGACTCATATAGATACACCGTACTCTGACCTGGTGAATGCACACCTTGTCCTATTAAAATAGTATAATGTATGGGCAATTATTTTTAACGTCTAAAAATTAAACACGAATTATAATTATGCATTTTAATTCAATATTTTTACTCATAAATTACAGAAAGCGCTATGAAATTAAGGAAAATGCATAATTTATATCCAGATGTATTACTTTTTATATATTCGTTACATCGTGAATGTAATGCCAGAAATGTAAAGTATTAAATATTTGGAAGGATTAAAATGATAGAACCAGGATTGCGGGTGGATTATCCCCACGCTAAGCAGGTGGGCGATAGTATACAGGTGGCCCCATATCTTACATACCACGCCCCATGGTTACATACCACGCTAAGCCGTTTGGCGGCAACCGAGACGGCGACCCCATGTCTACGGATTAGCCCTCAGCTCTACATTCGAGCACGTAGACCGCCGACCGAAAAAGGGATATAAGTGAGAGTTGCTCAAAGTTGAAGGTCAGAATTGGTCAAGGCAGGCTGTTGGAGTTGGACTAGTAAAGAGTAAGCGGCTGTAGCAGTGTTAAGAGTTGTGTGTGCGTCTCTGATATAGGAATTCGAAGGAGAGCTCATGTTCATCTGGTATATGCAAGTGTAAAGTGTGACAAAGCATCGGTGTTACCCAAGTTATATGAAAGAAGACCAGGTACCGTACAATTAACTATATGAGGATAACCTTTTTGTCTAAATTTGTGTTTTTAAAGAAAAGCTAATTAATGCATCCCACCACGTGCTCCAACCAAATATCAATTCATCTGGCATTACACCCCCCGTACTACCCTTGAGATGTATTCCACTATTGTGATACTATTTTAATTTGTAAACTAAAGAGTGTAAATTAAGTATGTGATAAATAAATGTTTGTTCCTTTACTATTAACCTTATTTTTTAGTTTGTTAACTTAGTATCCCGTTAAGCACAAAAATGGGTGGGTTTTGCGGCCACCAACGCAATGTACACAGCAGTAAGTTTTAGAACAGATTACATTATAATTTTAATAAATAAAATTAACAATCGGCACAGTGAACTTCATACTTAAAATTTAAATGTAATTTATAAAAAAATAATGAAGAAATGAAGATACACGAGATAAGACAAATTATTCAGACAAATGCAAAAATCATGGCTGAGAAGAAGAAAAAGTGCACCAGCAGTGCAATAGATATGTTAAACTTCACAAAGAAATAACAGTTTGTTCAGATTTCCACTTCTTTTTAGTAAGAAGAACAAGTAAATTGCAGTCTCTAATAATTTTTTAGAAATTGAGGGCATTAAAATTCACTTCACTGCTCCAGGCTGAATGAAATAGAAAAACAATCGATAAAAATTTAATTTCCAAGATGTGCCCCCTTTTTACTTGTTGACATACTAAGATAGGATTCACGATATGAGATCTAAAATGTGAGATCGTATTCCTCTTTCCGAAGAAACTTATGCTAATTGACAAAGAATTGAAATGAAGAAGTCGGGGTTGCAATATTGAGTGAAGAAATTGATTGCGCATGAAGAATAAATAAACATGCACAAGAGATAGGAATACATTGTTTTGCTCCAAAGAAATGATATTTCATTGTATTTTCTATCTTTTTAATTAAGTATTAAATGAGAAATTCTTATTAAAAGTAATGTTCAACTTTCTGTATTTTCCGGTTTCTGTTACATTTGCAAGGCATATCTAATTTTTTAATTAAATAGTTTTATTTTCACATTTCTTCATTTGATACTAATACGAAAACATACTTTAGTTTCATATTGCGGTTTAATAATTATTGTTATTAATGCATTCTTAACTAATACTATCATTAACTTCTAAGAGTTACATGTTTCGAAAATTATTAGGTAAATTGCACTATTTTAATTTAAGATGATCGCAGGTTTCGGGGAAAAGCAGATATTTAATTCATCAAGAATTAAATTTTCTTATAACAAATGTTGAAAAAAATCTGATCTGGGTAGCACATGCTTTTCCTTATATAATGCAATAAATTTACTACTTTTACAGTAAAAAAATACGTTATTATTATAGTAAATACCTATATTCTTATAGTAAATACCTATATAAGATATTGAATTTTCGTCAATTAGTCGTCATTTCATTAATTTAGCGTCGTCTTTATCCATTTGGAGAGATTGTCGTTATTTTTTCAACAATTAAAAAAGTTACCAACCTGGCGATATTTCGACAAATTCGTCGCCAAAATCTCGCCAAGCGTTATGAACGGAGGAATAAGCTATTTTTATAACATATAACTGACTATTGCCGTTCAAATAAAAAAGTATTACTCAAAGTATATTTTCTCATAAATGGAACGAACTAGATCCAAGAGAATGATGGCACCAAATTTAGAGCATGATCTTACACATGAAAAGTGAACATGTTCCTCAACAGTTAATACGTGTTTTTTTATTTATGGGATTTTTTTATAAATTATTTGAAAAATGTGCAAAATCTCGAGAACTGTTCATACTGGCGTTCAAAAGTTTATGTAAATTGTTTTCTAAGGAAAAAAATACATAAGAAATGTCTATTTACGTAACTTTAATAAAGGTTTTGATTTTTTGAATTTTTCGAAATTCGTTTCGGAAATTTAGGGGGGGTTCTAAACATTCGATCGTGTTTAAAAACAATAGGCTTCCAGTATTCACGGATTGTAGTTTCTGTACCAAATTTTATTTTTGTAATCCATCCTCCCGTGAGATATCGTCTCCAAAGACTCACTGACACACACACACATACGGATATCACCTTAAACCTGTTCGATTCGTGATCAGGGATACTTCAAACTTTCTCTCCAGTGGAATACTCAAATTCGAATTTTCGAGATAAAATTCGAATAAAATACTTCCCTTATTCATTATACTATACATATAAGGGACATATTAATAAATTAATCGTATATTTGTAATTCAACATTTCAATGTAGTTTCCGATATCTGTTGTTTTTCTTTTATGAAACTGTGTTGTACATTCCTTTTTTATGAGGATAGCGAATTAGTATTGAGGATAGTTTTCGAAATCAGTTGATTCCTTTATAAGTTCTTACATGCTACTTAATTTAGTTGTTTTGTGCATCCATGCTTTTCAAGCTTTCTGAGAAAATTTTTCTAACTTGCTTTTCTAACACTTGGGTTTTCAACACTTTCCTTCCTGAGTCATCTGAGTAAATCTCTGTTGATAGGTGTTTTCATGCATTATCTGGAGTGACTGTTCTTCACTGTTAATCTTATGACGGGGTACCTGTTTTGACTCCAAAATTAGAGAACTCATCAAACTCTAGCAATGTCCGGAAGCAAAAAACCTATTTGTGCAAAATATGTATCATATTATTGCAGAAAAGCCCAGCTTTAAGCAACATTTTAAAGTCATGGTGCTAAAGTCGAGTAGAATGTATGAAAGAGTTCCAATCCAATATTACTTTTCTTATATACATAATATAATGTATAAGGAAAGTATTGTGACGGGGTCGAAAACTCGAATCCGAGTTTTCGTCGGGAGAGCACGTTTTAAGTATCCCTGAACACGAATCAGAAGTTTTTGAGGTGATGTCTGTGTGTGTGAGTGTGTATGTGCAGGCGTGCGTCAGAGAACCTGTGGAGACGATATCTCACGAACGAATCAAGCGATCCGAACAAACTTTTTTACAAAAATCACAATCAATAAATAGTTCAAGCCTATTGTTTTTACATGCAATCGAATATTCAGAAACCTCCTAGATTTTGAAATGAAATTTTTTAAAAATTATCAAAAAATTAAAACATTCAACAAAATTACTTAAATACTCATTTGTTATGTAATGTTTCATTAGAAAACGCTTAACACAAACTCTAGAACGCTAGACCCATTCTCGAGATATGGCACATGCACATTTTTCAAATAAATTTATCAAAAAATCACATAAAATACATAAAGAATATTAACTATTGTGAAATCTGTTCACTTTTCAAATGTAATATTATGAGATAAATTTACTATCATCATTATTGTAGATCTAACTCGTTTCATTCCCGAGAACGCTTCCAAATAACGCTTGGTGAAATTTTGGCGGCGAGTTTGGCGGAATATTGCCAACTTGTCAAGTTTTTTTTTTTTTTAACTGTTGACAAATTGTCGAAAATATCGCCAAATTGATAAAAATGTTATCAAATTAATAAAAATGATACTAAATCAATAAAAATGAAGACTAATAGATGAAAATCCAATACCTTGGAAAGAATAGGAATCTACTATAAGAGAAGATACTTTGGGTAATAGTTGGGTATTTGGACGCCATTACTAGTTTGTCTGCTATAAGAATAACCTATTTTTCCGATCATAATGCTTGACGAAATTTTAGCGACGAATTTGGCGCTATATCGTCAACTCGGCGAGTTTCTTAAATGTCGCCAAAGTGATGAAAATGTCGCCAAATTGATAAAAATATGTCGCCAAATTGATAAAAATTACTCTAAATCAATGAAAATGACAACTAATTATTTAAAATTCAGTATTTTGCAAATAATATGAGACTCCCATAAGACTCCGTTTGTAACGATTGACAAAATTCTGGCGACGAATTTTGGCTGTATATCGCCAACTTTGCGACTTTTTTAAATGTTGCTAAATTAACGAAACTATTTAAAAATTGATAAAAGTGTTATCAAATTGATAAAAATGTCACCAAATAGAATGCAATATTTTGCAAATTTTTATTTCTGTCATATGATGGGCATACCTTTTATTATATAAGGAAACACCTATATATAAAAAATATGTACAGCCGCGGAAAGAAAAAATGCCCCACCCTCTGGTTATCGAGCATCGTTCATCGTAGAGAAAATTGAATGATATCATTTGATTAGGAATAACATCCTCTACAAATTAATGTGCGTAAAATTTGCATAAGGGGCCGTCTTCATATCTAAACTCACACAAACTTTGAAATTTTAAATAGCAACACCCAAGTTTGACAACATAGTTCGAAACTAGAGCAAAATTCAACCTGTGATACCAAATTACAAGTCATTTGGGTGAAGCATTTCCGAGTTGTGAGAATGTAAAGCATTGAGCTTCTAATGTCAAATTAGTTTCCAAGACTTTCATTCATATCTTCTGTAATAATTATCTGCTCACGCTGATTATTTGTATGACGTTACTACTAAACAACCCAAACACATTTACGTGATTTTTATTTTTGTAGAAAAATTGTTTGTATGAAATCAATAATAAAAAAATATGTATACAAACCTTCACAAGTTTTCATAAAAATCGATTCACAAAGAGTATTTATATGTTTATATAAAATTCCAGGTGTTTCCTCCCACTAGTTCTTTCGAAATCTTTAAATATTCAGCATCACGATGACTTTAGGGATCTTATATTAGTTTTAAAAATGACTAATTTAAAAAAGTTATATTAATTGCAAGTTCATCTTTATTTAAGAAAACGGGTATTTATTTTTACTCAATTTTAATAAAAACTTTGTATAAACAGAGTTGTATTGATGCAACCTAATCAATGTAATTCTGCTACAGTATTGAAGGGTGCAAACTTGTATTGTTATAAATGGGATCTACTTATGTTACTGCCGATTAATAGTTCCTGAGCTACTGCGAGTTGAAATCGCCCACAAAAATGCAATAACTTTTAATAAAAAATATTTATATGAAACAATAACAAACTATAAAATTTTGTGATACTAAACACCAACAAGACTTCAAACGGTGATTGATAATAACGGATTGATACTTTTAAATTCGCCACCCCAACGGAGTTGTTTTGTCGCGTCATCTGCAGATATTTCATAGTCTCATAAATTGATTTTGAAACAGCATTATTAAATGCTGTGAAATAAATGAAAATATAAATGAAAATAAACAATTCATCCTTCTTTATTTCTTCTTCCTTTTATTGATCCTGGTACGAATGCCCCATTAGTTTTAGCAACGTACCCAGTATGACTTTTTACCCCTAATAATCGTGCCCTATTTGAGGCTCACATAGTCCTACCCATTACAGGCCCACTGCCTTAGTAACACACACACACAAGACAACACATCACACAGCCATGAGAATGCTCATCCTGTCATGCAGGAATCGAACCTGCAACCCTTTGGCTGTGAGCCATAATGCTTAATGTCAAGAGGATAATTCAATAATTTACAACAGTTCTGTGATCAATCAACGAAACATCGCCCTTCAAATTGCGGTTTTCAATATGGAGCTGATCCCCGAAAACTGCACATTCCGGAATATTGAATATCCTCGGATATAAAGATAGAAACGTCGTAGAAATTTGAATGTGAAATAATTTGGGGGTCTAGAACTTGTGGATGACGTCAAAATTGGGTGTTGACATTGCAAATTTGTGCGCATTAAACAAGTTTGTGCGCATTTAGATATGAAGACGGCCCCTTATGCACATTTTACCTACATTAATTTGTAGAGGATGATATTCCTAATCGAATGGTATCATTCAATTTTCACAACGATGAACGATGCTCAATTCACAGAGGGTGGGGCTATTTTTTTTTCCGCGGCTGTACATACCTTTTATTATATAAGGAATGGTGTTCTAAATATCGCCAACTTGGCCGATATTTGGCCCCACATTGAGGAAAATATCGTCAAAATTGCAAAAATGACGCCCAGTTAAAGAAAATGACGACTAATTGGTGGATTGATTACTAAAATATTTAAATACATGGACTATATTACTTGTTGAGGATACTACCAATATTGATAATTGTTAATTTAGAGTTGAGTAAAATATAAGTTAATTGGGTACGAAATAGTTTTAGATATTGTCATCCCGATGTACAATTTACAGAGCCAAATATACAATATAACTTTACAAACAATGTGTCGTGGATCTTTTAATCACTTTTTCACTATTAAAGAAGTAAATTTATTGTATTATATATGGAAAGTCATACGCTGCCTACATCAGATATTTTTTGTGTAATGGTGAAATGTTTAAATTATAATGCAAACTTTTTTATGTTAATCTAAACATAAGATGTGGGAAAATTAATTTTTATATAAAAAGTATACAAAATTAAAATACAAAAAATTAGTTTTATTCATTCAACTCTCTAATTATCCCCTTAGTCAGTTTTTATAAAGTAAATATAAATAAAAAATTCGAAGAAAAATGAGAAAATGAAAATATTTCCAAAAAGTAAATGCTTCAGCTACAAAAACTCATTTTGATTAAAAAAATAACCCTCAAGCAACAGCAACATAAATTTCAAAGCTCTTCTTCAAACAAATGTGAAAAATAAATTTCATTTTGGAGAATTTTACTTTTTTGTGACGAAGAGAGTAAGAACAATACAGTTTCTACTAATCCTCTAGAAATTGGGAATATTAGAATGCACTGCAGTGCACTAACTGAACGAAAGGAACGAAATGAATGAAAAAACATCAATCGATAAAAATTAAATAGCTGAGATGAGTCGTATTTCCATCACTTGACAGATTTATTTATAGAAAAAGGTTTCGTTCAATTGAAAAGCAAAGAATGGAAATGAAATAGGTGGTAGAGTATTGAAGAATGTACCGGACACCGATATTTGACGTTTGAGAAAGTATATACAGTTCTATCTAATTTTCTGCCCTATCTTTTTAATTAAACACGGTAGACGGATTTTTTAAACTTTTGTTTAGATTTCTCGTGCATTTAACTTTTAAATGCATGCATAATTTTCAAATTAAAATAGCTTAATAATTTTTAGTACATTTTTACGTTATTTCTATTGTAAACATATTCATGAATATTACGAATAAATGAATCAGGTATTTCTATTCAGTTTATGTACAGCAAAACTTTTCAAATTGAAAAGTTTCTTCGTAGGTATAAATTTAATACATTTTGTTTTACAAATATCATTCACATTAAAATAAAATGTTATGAATTAAAATTTATAATTTATTTTAATTTTATCGTATAATTAGAAAATCGTCAAAACTATCAAATTGTCAATTTTTTCAATCTTTTTCAAATTCCACTTCTAGCTAAACCAATTTCTGAAGCACGAAAACCGAGGTATACTTGAACACTTTCTCTCTCTATCTCTCTCTCTCTCTCTTTCTCTCACTCACACACACAAACACAAACACACACACACACACACACACACACACACACATATATATATATATATATATATATATATATATATATATATATATATATATATATATATATATATATATATACATATACATATATATATATATATATACATATACATATATATATATATATATATATATATATATACATATACATATATATATATATATATATATACATATATATATATATATATATATATATATATATATATATATATATATATATATATATATATATATATATATATATATATATATATATATATAATATTAAAACACCGTGAAATACTACATTACAAAATCATCTGAAATCACACTTAAAAGGCGCAAAGCTGCACTAAAAAGAGGATTAAAATATTGTCAAAAAGAAAAGAGGTATGGATGGAAACAATATACCAAAAGATGGCCGGGGGGAGTTGTGACCCCCTCACCCCGGTTAAGCATGCTTTACGTCGCGACAACACTCCCGGAGAGCCGGTACATTGCAAAAAGGAATACGAATGTATCAAATTGTAAGATGTAAATATACATCATACAGAAACAAATATAAGATATAATTGTCGAGATCCAGCCCTATCGAAATTCATCTACAGTAAATGTTTGAAATATGTTAAAAAGTGTGTGAATAATGTTTGAAACATGTTCACAAGTATAAGTTAACAAAATTACAAAGCTTCCACTTAAAGAAGAATTTAAATATTGACACATAATAGAACAATAATAACAAAGTCTATTTCTAAAACCATATACCTGAATGACAAACAATAGCATATTACATGCAGATGTACATCCCATATTGTGTCATACAAGACCATGCAAATTTGCTATAACGTATTATACATTATACCCTATTCAAGAGGTCCCATATCAGTTATCACACGCTTTACCTGTGACAATCCTTTTTAACATATTTCAAACATTTACTGTAGATGAATTTCGATAGGGCTGGATCTCGACAATTATATCTTATATTTGTTTCTGTATGATGTATATTTACATCTTACAATTTGATACATTCGTATTCCTTTTTGCAATGTACCGGCTCTCCGGGAGTGTTGTCGCGACGTAAAGCATGCTTAACCGGGGTGAAGGGGTCACAACTCCCCCCGGCCATCTTTTGGTATATTGTTTCCATCCATACCTCTTTTCTTTTTGACAATATATATATATATATATATATTAGAAAAATGTAATAATAAAAAATTAAAAAATTCAAGTAATATTAACATCACCATAGAAGAAATATCACGGCCATAATGCCGATAAGAGAAAAGGGCAGCACCGGCCCAAATGCAATGAATAGTTAGAATTAAATTCCTCTTCAGGTCTGAGTATTTATTTCTAATTAACCCAAACAAATCCCTGTTTCAGATTGAAAAATAGCACATTACTATAAATACTCAAACTCAGACTACAGGCATAAAAAAATGAAGAAATGAAGATAGGAAACATTAAGAAAATTTGTATTACCATGAGGCATGAACCCTTCTTCTTTCACCACGTGTATACACGTCGTATATATATATATATATATATATATATATATATGTATGTATGTATGCGTGTGTGTGTGTGCGTGTGTGTGTGTGTGGGTGTGTAAGAAAAATGCGTGAATAGCTAATACCAAGTAATGTATGGCAAAACATTAAAACTACGGCCACCCTGTCTGAAAAAAAACCACTTAGCTTAATTTGGAAGCTAATTCAGATTAGATTATTTTTCAGGTCTGAGCATCCAACGTAAATTAGCCCAAACAAATTCTTATTTTGGATATGGCAATATTTCGATTCTATAAATACCATGGTCCAGATTGCAAGGATAAATATTGAAAAATTATTAAGAAATCAAATATTACCATGAACCATGAGGTAGCATTCCATAATCCACGGGTTGGGAATAGATGAAAATTAGAGACTGAATGGCGGAGAGTTAAGTAGGGTACAGGAGAATGAGAAAACAAATAAACCATGGAATAGGAGGGGAATGATGTGTTGAATAAATTTCTACTGAAACTCAACCCAGGGGAGAAGTTTTGGAGACAGAAGAGCTACAATTAAAGCACTTCTATAATTATATATATATATATATATATATATATATATATATATATATATATTTATTTAAGCTAGTGAAATCTGGTTAACACTGGAAATAAGAAGAAACTTTATAAATATAACGCTATATTATATATTTAATTATTTGTAAAACTGACAAATAATTATAAAATGTGCGCGATTTTTAAGCTTAAACCAGGAAACATTTTTCAAAATCACAAGAATTATCAACATTTATTATTCAGTGTGCAGGTGTTCTTTTTTAATGACCACTACCAATTTAGAACGAACAGAGTGCGTGTGGAAATTGCTAATATTGTTATATCTATGCAGAAGTATGCACTTAAAATGTTCAATTTCAAAATAAATCTAAACACAAATATTTTAATTTTGTAATGAAACGTGCGTCGTGAAATGAAAAACACAAGTCACAATATGTTTCGATTTGACTTTTATTAAAAGCTGCTTTCTTCATATTTAATTAAAAATACACTGCATCGGTAAGATAAAACAGTATTTTTCTAAATCAGAAATGTTCTCATCATTTCTTTGTATCAACATCTAATTCCTGTCCTTCCCAGAAATTCAATTTAATTCTTTATTTTTTATTAATCTTTTTAAAAAGAAATTTGTTCTTATGTTTCTTGGAATCCTGAATTAGTGTGCACAAATATGAAACGCGGACTGACGAAAATAATTAAATTTTTATTGATTGCTTTTCATTTTCATATCTCCAAACTTTATTTGGCCGAACGGTAAATAATATCAACTTCAAAGGATCATTATAAAAAATCTTAAGCATGAGCTCCAAGTTGCAAAGACGGTGAATCCAACAAAAAGTAGCACTTTTGTATGAAGAGGAGTGTTTACTATATATGTTACGCTGTTGGTAGTAATAGATATTATTATATATTTTTTATTTACAGTTAGTTCACTTGTTTTGCCTGAAAGGTTTTAATTTTATCATTTTACTTAGCCATTATATTAGATGCGATTATGTATATATGTGCATATGTGTAAAATATGTGTGAGCATTACATAAATATGACGACATAATAAGATTGGCTAACGTTTTCTGCGATACTGATATATGTAATTGTTAGCCACTGAAAAAAAATCATATGATTTCTCTTTATCTGGCTATTTTAAAAGCAGCGTTGAAATCTGTGAATATATTACTAGTAATATTAAAAAGAAACAATTACTATTGCAGTTTTCTTTTAAGACATTGACTGTCTCGACATTATGTCTATATTTTTATAAGTTTTATAACCATCTTACTAAATATATATCAATTTCATTCTTTAGCCTTGTGCAATTTCATTCATTTGTTTTTCATCCATTTATTTATTACCATGTACCTGAGTCAAATTTTTATTGTTTTTCATTGCGAACACGTATATTGCTGTGCTAGCTCCTGGTCACATAAAGAACAATACACAAAGTATGTGTTTTTCTATAGTATAAATAAAGTATTATATATCACACACACATATATATATATATATATATTATTTATCTATAAATACATCAGGTTAATCTCATAAATTTTCTTAATTTAATAATGACATGTTTCTACTAATTTGTAATATAAATATAAATGTATTTTTAGATTAATGCATTTTGTCTGGAGGATAGATTGACATATTTCGAATTTCGTAATCTAACTGTAATTTCAGCAAAAAATATAACATGAAATTAGTTTAAAACTTATTAATCGCTATCAAATTATTGATTTAAATCAATATTACACACACACACACGCACACACACACACACACACACACACACACACACACACACACACACACATATATATATATATATATATATATATATATATATATATATAAATATTTGCATGCAGAAAAATGAAATTAATATGTTCAGTTTAAAAAAATAAAAAAAGCAATTTTATTTTCTAATGATACATATGTCAAAAAATGAAACCCTATGTCACATTTATTAAAATTTCTCTCATCCTAAGACACAAGGTAAGAATGAAATTAAGCAGCATTTTTTTTCAGAAAAAAAAACTGTACTATTTATTTATTTATTCGTATCCACATTCATTCCTGCTCTAGAAATTATCTTCATCCTGTTCTAGAAATTCATTTTTATTCTTTGCTTTTTAATTAGCCAAAATTCTTTCATTTTCTGTGAATCCTAGCATAGTGTGCCGGCAGATGAAATGCGGACCGTCCAAATTAATAAAATTTTTATTGATTGATAATTTCTTTTCAATTTTCCTGTTTTCCGCACTGGAAGGGAAGCTAATATATCCAATGTTTGGGGAAATATTTAAAATCGTCTTGCGCATGTTCGCCTGGCTGGAAAGAACGCAATTCTCACTGCGTGAAAAACAGCACTTCTGTTTGAGGAGGGTTTGAAATATTTTATGCCATTGGTAGCGGTTTCATTCACTTTTTCTAAAAAATTCTTTTGAGGCTGAAGTATTTGCTTCAATTGAAATGTGTTCTTTTTCACATTTCTATCGAAAATATTAATCTAGATGTGATTACAAAAAATCGGATGCAAAAATCGGATCAAACAAAATGATTACAGCACATGACGTTTCCTACTCCAAACGATGAATAAATTTGATAACTTTGGACTGGAACACTTTGAGCACCTATTATTAAATACATAAATTTATAAATTTTCTATTTTCACATTTATAAAAATGGTCAGAACAGCTTTCATCCCAACAAAAATATTCTGGAACGCGTTTCTTTTCTACAAAATGTACCAGAAAGTAATTCCAGTGTGTTCGGATTCGAGTAAAAAAATGGTGATATCTGCCGTTTCAGTAGCTGTAACTTAACGTTTCTTAAGAACTGTTACTCATCAGTTACTAAGTGTTACTAATCTGAAAAGTCTACCCAGACGCTCTCGATATTATTGTTCCTCCAAGAATGTATCATGAAGTTATATACCAAAAATTTGTAAAACTTTCCATACAATACATCCAGTTCATGCAAGAAGCCACCAACAAATCTAGAGACAATTTTATGGAACTTTAATTAAAATTAATATTGTTTGTACTTAATTAAAATATAAGGACATCAGATAAGATGAAATTGTATTTTTCTTTTTGCAGTAAGTAAATTTCTGCGCTTCGGTCCTTTGCATACATACTCAATCCGGCTCTTCAAAAAACTTATTTTTTATTTTTAATTAGCCGGAAACTCTTTTGAAAAAGAAATCTGATCTCATGTTTCCGTGAATCTTGTCTTGGTGTGTCATGGCAGGGCGATGCAGGCCGTCCCAACTAATTAAATTTTTATCGATTGATATTTTTTTTTGCTTTACTTTGCGCAATGAAGCGAATTCTAATACTCTCAATTTCTAAAGGATTATTAGAAACTTTCTGGTGCTTGTTCTTCTAGCTAAGGGGAGAATCCCACTAAATGAAAAAAAATGACTTTTGTCTGACTGAAGAGTTGAATATCTAAAATCTATTTCTTTTTTCGTTGGGTGGTTGTTTTCAATTATACATTTTGCTGTAGAATATTTTCTGCTCTCTCTCTCTCTCTCTCTCTCATATATATTATTGGGTGTCCCGAAAACATTGACCTCGTCTTTTATTCCTTAAATTTACAAAGTTGCGTAAAAAAAGGTACAGAATTTTCAGAGGATTAAATTTGAAGAAATGCAAAATTTATATTTTTATACGACCTCCTTACAAAAACATTTCGAATGAGTAAAATGTGTCCCATACACTATTAAAGTGATGTACAAAATTTCAGCATGTTATCAAAAAAAGTCCCAGTTGATATGTTTACGCAAATTTGGTGATGGATTAATCACAAATTCAAATGTAAATGTTTACAGCAAGAGTGCCAATGAAGCAACGCAGAAATACATCATAGGCAAATAATATCTGACTCTTATCTTTAAGGGATCTTTGGCACGAACTAGCGACATGATTTTTCCCCTGTGAGAACCCATGTCGATGCATCGAAAAGTGGTTTAAATCAGCATTTTTGTCTTTTCATATCTCTGGGACTTTTTATGATAAAAAGCTGAAATTTTGTACATCACCTTATTAATGTATGCACCTTATTAATGTATGGGGCAGAGTTTACACATTGGAAATATTTTGTACGGTGGCCGTATAAAAATTTAAATTTTGTATTTCTTAAAATTTAATTCCCTTGAAAATTTTAATCGATTTTATAAAATTATATACCTTTTTTTAAGCAACTTTTTTAATTTTTTATATATGTCTAAGATCAATATTTAAGAAATAAAAGTCGAGGTCAATGTTTTTGGAACACCCTATATATATATATATATATATATATATATATATATAAATGATTTTCGAAATTTTAGATTTCTTTCCCTTCGTTTCGAAGTTGAGAAGGTTCAAATGGCGCCAAAACCAAGATTCTAATTTCAGTGGGAGTGATCGATGATTTTGTTATGTCATCCACTGTCACTCAATTAGTCATTTAGATATGTGATTGCATATTTAAATGATGTATTAAATATGCAATTCTCAGATTCGTCCATTTCTGTAAGACAGTGATGGACATTTTTATTAATTTTGTATATTTAAATTTATAAGAATATTTCTGAACTCAAGATTTTCAGAGATTACTAAATAATGCCAAACATATACACTCATTGCCATAAAAATTTGCGCACCAAGAAAGAAGTGTCAGAATCGAACGAAATTTTATATATGTGAGTGCAACGTTGATATAAATAAGCGATTATAAAATCAAAGCAAAATGGTCATTTATTACAGGAAGAACTACAAATGAAGGTTCTAGTATCCTGTTGGACCACCTCTAACTTGAATACATTATGCGATAAGGCGGGCATTGAGGCATATAGGTCCCGTATAATGTCCTGTGTCATCTTATTCCACAGTTGTTGGAAGCGCACCTTTAGTACGACCAAACTTGCAGGTTGTCCAATTTGCCGTCCCAAATTATCCTAGACATGCTCGATTGGTGACAAATCTAGGGAGAGGGCAGGCCAGGGAAGGGTGGTAATGCGGTGGAGGCATTTCTGTGACTCCCTTGCTGTGTGTGGCCGAGCATTGCCCTGTTAAAAAATGCCTCCTGGGTGCCCTACCATGTATGGCAACGCATGTGGCTAATGGATGTTACGAACGTATCGCTGGGTTGTCATGGTTCCGTGGATCAATATGAGAGATGATCGGGTGTCGTATGCGACGGCTCACCATACCATCACACCAGCTGCGGGAGCGGTGTGCCGCTGTTAAGCGAAGGCAGGATTGAGGTGTTCACCACGAGGCCTCTACACACGCACACGGTTGTCATCACTGCCCAAATTGAATCTCGATTCGTCGCTGAAGACGACCTGGTTCCATTCTGTTGCGGTCCAATCTCGTCGAGCGTGACACCACTCCAATTTGAGGCGACGGTAGTGGATGTCATTGGCATCAGACCTAATGGGCGCCGCGATACTAAATGTCCACCAACCATTCGCATCGTGATGATACGGACAGATAGATGGGTCGGTAGTGGAGGTGCTACCTGTGTTCGGATGGCGGACAGTGATGCATTTGGCGCTGTGCGTGCGTGTCGGGTGATGTGACGATCTTCTCGGTCATTGGTCTGCCGAGGGTGTCCTGAGCCTGGCACCCGTGTATGCGACCTATCTCTCTTCCACTGGTCCCAACGCCTCCTCACAGTAAAGTCAGAATGGCCTAGGTGGCGGGCTACTGGCCGAGCTGACCACCCGGTTTCCATCATCCCGATGATTCTTCCCCTCTCGAACTTTTATAACTGATCATATTGTTTTCGATGACGGCGTAACGACAGCCTTAGCGCCCCTCTGCAACATATTAAGTAAAGGCAAAAAGCCCCTGAGTACCCTTTTTCTGCTCCAGGGAGAAACGAATTCAACACCCTCTGGTGGTATTACGAATTGCGCAATTACGATATATTTTTAATTATTTGTATATCTGCCTAATACGTACCTTCATGCCAAGTTTCGTTACGATCTCACAATCACTTTTTTTACGCAAATTTTTATGTCTATGAATGTATAATTATCATTACGTTCAATATATTAGATTTTTCTTACTAAATTTCAAACAGGTGTCTCTCGCTTCCCTACACATTTTATGACTTAATTTAGAAATGTATTTACTTATTTAATGTGCATAATTACAATTAAACTAATTAGAAGTATTAGCTGATTATATAAAAGATAAATGATATATTTTTGATATTTAATGATATTTTTATGTACACAAAATTTGAATAACTGACTTCTGAACTATTATTTAGAAAAACATCAGAAATAGTATTTTGAATAATTAAAATACATTTTTATATTATCTATTTGGCTATCGCTGAAACGATATCAGGTATTTCGAAGTATACACTAGATATGACGTGTGAGTTTTCACTGTATGCCATGGTGAAATTAAAATGATTATGATTCCTAATATTGATAAGAAGTGTACTTGTTTACATATAGTAATTCCACTACTATAACTGGTTATATAAATAATTAAGAAAATACTTCCGTCTTTATGCCTTCATTTTTCTTAGATACAGTATTACCAATTATGATTCCTAATATTGATAAGAAGTGTACTTGTTTACTTATAGTAATTTCACTACTATAACTGGTTATATAAATAATTAAGAAAATACTTCCGTCTTTATGCCTTCATTTTTCTTAGATACAGTATTACCAACATTTTAGAGGTATGGCAAAAATATTGCAATATCGCCTATAATTGCTATATTTTTAGCTATATTTTTATAAAAATTGCTATATTTTTATAAAATGCTTTTTAGTTCCTAGTAATTAAATAAAACAAGGCTGTTAGATTTCTAATAATTAAAATAAATCAAGCTATTTTAGATTCTAGGAAACAAAGCTATATGGAAGACACAGATTACCGTGACATTAGTTTAAATAGGTTTAAATGTCAATTAATTGCAATTACTCTCAATTCATTTAAGAAAATGACAAGAAAAGATAACAGAGCCTGTAGTTTAGTTGCGTTGTTAGACACATTTAATGTATTTACCTAGTTTTAGTTCGTAACTTGATAATTCCTATATATTGTTACAAACGCGCAATATTCCCTTTGGCACATTCTCTTTCGTCTGTCTCGAAGGCCAGGCGAAGAAAACACAGACCTTGACGCCAGCATGAGGTGAGTATGACGTGAGTTCAGGGTTGCCAGAATTTCCAAGTTATAAGAACGGTTTCCAGATTTGGCGACATTTGGCGAATTCCAGAATCTTCCAGAAATTTATCGATAGAACGCTTATTCTTTGAGATATAGAGATTTTCAGAAGTTTCTATGGATATACTATAAGTAGGAGTCATCACTGACTCGGAGAGTTCGTTTGACGAGTTGCCGTGACATGAACTACATTGGTATGTGATTTTTGTCAATATTTTGAGAACTGTAGCAGCTGTTTTATGAAATTACTTTCGTCAACATTCTGTGAATAATCTCAGTTTTTTGGTGAAATTAGTGGAGCATTTAAGAGCTGTTTGATTGTATATCGTTCCTGTTTATTTTGTGCTTCTGAATAAATATAAGTTATCCAGAAATTCGGACTCGTTCTTGTATCCTGGGTGTATCCACGATTCCGAAGGATACGTTTTGTAACATTATAGTCAAATGCTTTGAAATGAATTTTTCATTTCTCACATTTCCCTAAATGGAGAAATTTTTGCCCTAAATTGTATAAATTTGCAAAGTTGCTTGTGGTTTCACGTTGCAGATCACTAGTAAGGGATAATCGATCTAAAGATCATATGACCCCCTTAAAGTGAGAGTATTATACATTGTTGAGGTGAACATTTTTATATATTTGATTTGAACCAGTCACAGTGGAGGATATTATTTTTACCCCCATTGATCGTTAGCAAAATCCTAAACCCTCAGGACAACTGAGCACGCACTCCCTTTTATACAAAACTCTTTTACAGCCAAAACTTCCAAAATATGTTGTTTGCAGAGTTTATTCGATGATTTGTGGAGCTAAATCACAGCCTTCCGAGGCTGCAGGTTGGCAGCAAATTTTTTGAAATTTCCACTACAAAACCTCTATCCTATTCTTCTGAAAGGATCTTTGTGCTCTCTGATCATCACGTTTCATGTCTTTTGCTGAAGTGTCAAAAGTCAATAAATTATGATACTATAGTGTTGAAGCGATGGTCAAATTAGTAAATTCTCGATTTTACACAGTAGTATATCATAGGGTAGTTATCTCCACTGTCTCTGAGAATTTCAGGTATTTCAAGACAGCGGCTAAGGCTAATAATACCCCGCACTATTCAAAACAAACTTTATGTCTGAGCTTTACAATAGTTTACTAATAATAATTTTTTATTTAGCTACTCTAAACTGTTGTTATTAGATATATTGTCTGTATGAAACACTTTTCAGACTTCTTTGCAATGAAATATATTTTATATTTTTGCCAGTTATCTGTATCTACTTAGCCAGTTCTCTGTATATATTTACAAGGGAAGTCAGTGATAATGGCGCGTTTACTTCTGCCAAAATCCTTGTTCTTAGGAAAATATTTTTTCTTTCTCCTTTCTATTTTTGTTACTTCTTCACTATAATTTTGGAAAATTTTACGCATTACATATTTTATTACGGTAAGTGGGGAATGGGGACTCACAAAATATCGTGCTTATATGTAATAGATTTTGAATTCGTTATTGCATTTTGATTTAATTTACAGTTAACATTTTGTGCTATTATCACACAAAGCAACACGCCTCGGAATTATCAATACAGTTATACTGTTCTAAATTACCACATATTTAATAATCATACTATAGGTTTCATACTACAAAACAATAAAGCGTGTCTTATTCGTCTCTTAGACATAATGTTACAAACTGTTAATAATAAATTCAGCATATATATTATCTTACCTCCTCTTATATGAGTTTCTTTGCTTATAATGGCACCGACGCTGTTTTCAGCTAAACACTGATACAGGGTATCGTGAATGTCCTGTCTATATTCTTCCCTCGTAAAAGGGGGGAATACAAGAGTTCCGTCTGACCGAGTATATCTAATCCCGGAGATGTCCATGGCAATTCCTCCTTCTCTTGTTTGCCATGTTATCCTTGGCGATGGTACTCCATCTGCAGAACACCGAATTTCTGCACCACTGCTGTTGGAAAATTCGATTCTAAACGGTGGTTCTGTTCGAAATCTTGGTCCTGAGTCTTCTTCACTTTCCATGCAACTTGAAAACAGAACTGAAAAACAAAATTATATTTTCAATGTTTTATACAAAAATGTTTTGTATATATACAATCATCATAGAATTAATTTATTAAATTTTAGATAAATTCAAGTAATTTTAAATAGCTTTCGAACTTGTATTTTTTACTAAAAATTTGCCGTGAATACATAATCTTTAACTTTACAAACGTATTTTGATTTTGTGAGCAAATAACAAAATCTAGAATTTTGCTGTCAGTTTAAAATTCATTACCAAATGCGTCGTAATTATTTGGCATAATCATTATGTCATGAACTGCTTTTCAGTGACTCAAGCATGAAGGAACGATGATGACCCATTCTGAGATTATCTAAAAATGTCATTTCCTGTAAAAATGAAAGCCAAAATTACATGCCTTAAAATACATAAAACTCATGTATATAGTATGCAGTAGAGTTAAAATATGAAAGAAAACTTTGTGTCACTGTAAAAATTGCTATATAATTTCAGCAATTTTACAGCACAAAACGCTGTAAATTTTACATCACATGTGATGTAGAATATATTTATAAGACGTGTGATTTAATGTAAGTTCTTTCCAGAATAAATCCTTCTAAGTGCGCATGAATTGGATAATTTTCTCGCCCGCATAATTGCATGTACACCATGTTTGCAGTATGTTTCTCAGAAATTATAAACTTCTCTTAAAGAATACATCGGCTTGAATGAACGATCAATCAATGCAATATATAGTACAATGTCTGCACTCACAAAACATTGCATCTACGTGAATATGCATTTGAGTATGCTGCCATAACTTTACTTGCGACTATTTGTTACAAGGGTCACACTGGAATTTTTGAGACGAGCAGACGATATCTGCTATATAAAAATATTGGTCTGATATTTAAATTTGAAATGTTTTATATCCGATGACCATAATTTGTATCAACAATTACAATTAGGCTATTGTAGAATAAATTTTGAAAGAAAAGAAAATGGAGTTGATGCGAGAGCATTATCGAGCTATGGTGTTCTATGATGTTAAAGTGAGGCTAAAAACAAGAAGAATGTCTTCAACGTCTACAATTAGCATATAGACATTATGATCCATATTATGCCGCTGTATTCAGATGGTTTACAGACTGTAGAAGAAGTCGAATTTTTCTCTTGGATGAGGAACACACAGGAAGACCTTCGTCAATTGTAGTCCCAGAAAATGTGTCGGTTATTCAAAAAATGTTAGTCGATGATAATCGTTGCACCTACCAAATGAACTTAACACTGGATGCGCAGCTATACATAGAACTATTCATGAAGAACTACATATGAAAAAATCTGTTTGTTGATGGATCCCCCATAATCTAACAGAACACGAAAAAGCAGAGCGTGTCAGAATCAGTAAACAAACACTGAAATTACTTAATGATGGTGGACACCGCATTATTTCTAAAATCAGAACTGGTGACGAAACATAAATACCGCTTTTTGACATTCCAACACGTCAAAAAAATACATAATGGATCTTTGAAGATGACTTCAAACCAACAATGGCGAAAAGACAACGAGCAATGAAAGAAGTAATGTATGCCGTGCTCTTTAGAAGTAGAGGTCTGGTCAAAGCCATAAAGCTAGAGGGACAGAAGACAGTTACAGCTAACTGGTACACCACTAAGTGTCTTTCAGAAATTCTTCAGGGAGTGAATGTTAAGGGGCTCATGCTCCACCATTGCAATGTATCTTCTCATTCAGCAAGAATGGCAGTCGAATTTCTTAAACAAAAGTACATCAAAGTAATTGAACATCCACCCTATTCTCCTGATCTTGCTATGTGTGACTTTTGGATATTTTTTAATCTAAAAAAATTGTGTGGTCGTCTTTTTCATTCCGAAAATGAGTTTGATAAGGCTATAAAAGCATATTTTTCATCGATTCCATGAAAAAGATGGTTTGAAGCATTTAATCTTTTGAAAATTTGCCTACAAAAGTGTATTGATGATGGAGGGGGAACTTTGAACACTACGTACGAAAGAGTTGGTTAGTTTAACATATACCACTTAGCCGTATCTCAAAAATTTCAGTTTGACCCTCATATGTTGGCATAACGCTCTCTGAATGTAATTTTACAGTGTTTTTTACAATAACTTTGAACTCTCTTACACAAGGGGATAAATATGCAACTAGGGGACATATGTCAATTATTGCAACAGATTATATATTCGAAAAATGATTTAAAATCATTGAGTATATTTGAATGCCCATTCTCCACACTTTAAGGCACGAAACTTTAGACTCATCCGCACAATTCAGATGCATATGAAGTTTATTTATATAAAAAGTATTTCTATGTTTAAAGCATTGATTTATTCACAAAACCACAGCTGGTATTAGATCAATTTGCAGAGTCTACTTCAGTGATAAGCGCGTGTAATTCCGTCACATTAGCTCAACTGTGGGGCGTCGGTTTGCCAGTACGAATATCCGTCGTTCAATTCACATCTGAGGCAGCAAGGTAAATTATAAATTTACTTATTTGTTAAAATTAAATTGTTAAAAGCCGTGTAAAATGATCTATGAGAGCTTAGTCGTTAAAATGAGATAAAAAAATGTTGAAATTGAACATAAGTAATCAGTGAGAAAAATAGATACTGAAGATATATTCGTTTGAAATAAATATACATTCGAGGTGATCTTTAAGTTAATCGTGTACCATTTTTTCTTGAAGACATTTTATACATTCAACCGTGGTAAAAACCATTTTGTACAAATTTAAAAGTTTCATCCGAAGTAACAGTTCATGATTCATTTACAAAATCATAATTCATTATATTAATTTATAAAGAATAATATATATATATATATATATATATATATATATATATATATATATATAAAATATTGAAGCCAGTTCAGACCAAAAACAGATGTAAAATTCAAATTTTATTTTCTTTAACATAAGTTGAAAGTTTGCAAAGATTGTATGTGTTCGAAACACATGTGACTGAAATGAACAATAAACGATGATGCAATTTTTGAGAGATAATTCTATTATTAAGTTTTTTTTTGGAATAAAAAATCCCATGCCACTACTCAAACAGGCTCTTCAAATAACCAAAATAAGCTTTTGGATAGTATATTTTTAAATAAAACAAATATCTGTATTTTATATCATGAAATAAACAGGCAGAATATAATGCAATCTGAACAACAACTCAAAATGATTCTTTACAAAAATCAGGCGTTGCTGTAATAATATTCTTGTTTACAATTCCAACTTCCATGAACAGAAGCAAAACTATGTTGTGGTGTCTTCCGGCACAATATTACCTCTGCTTTTCAAGTTAATAAGTTCACTTCTACAAAACCTAATGTCACTTTACATCTTCAACTCCATTCAGATTGTTTAGCTTCTTGAACCAATGTGGGATACAATAATTTTGTAGCTATTTACAGAAGCTTAGAAACACAAGTTGCGTTTCTGAAAAAAGAGAGTACTGTGCATTGTGTACGTGCATAATGGAAATATAATATTATTTGCTTCGTATGCAAATGTTGCAATTGGATTATGATGATCCCTCAGCCTGGGAAAAAATCAAAACTTTAGAATTTTCTTTTCCCAAAGGAGATATTCGGATATCACTTTCTCTATATATACATATAGTATCATGTATAGGAGAAGTATTGTGATGAGGTCGAAAATTTGAACGTGAGATTTTGACGGAAGAGCATGTTTTAAGCATCCCTGAACTCAAATCGAACGTTTTTGATGTAAACTCAGTGTGTGTGTGCCTGTGAGTCTGTGGATACGACATCTTTCATACGAACGAAAGAACATTGCTTCTCTTAGATCAAATCACTGTTTATATAAAAATACTGCTGCGAAGTCTGATGACAACCACGTAAGTTATTAATAATAATCCTTCAAAAACACCTACATCTGTTGCTTATTAAATCAGATCTCAATTTCCATATAAATTAATGTTTTCTAATTTGTCATTTTTTTTCATTGAATATATATATATTATGTGCTAATGAATGGCATTTTTATGGAGTAATATAAATATTTTAAGGATTAATGGTAAGATCAAAATGTCATAGATGCTTTGCAAACTATAATTAACTGCACAAAAAAAGTATTCGATTTGAATTATAAATTTCAATTAAACCGTAGTATTTAAAAAATTATTTTGTCACTTTTAACACTACAACATAGTTGAAAAGTGTTTATGACTTTGTTCATTCTGTCTGTCTGTCTGTCTGTCCGTTAGCACGATAACTATATCAAAAATGACTAAATCACGAAATGACTATATCAAAATGAAATTTTAGTATACTTTTCATACGGTCTGTGGGACCTATGGGAATATAAATAAATCATATGACCCAATTAGATTTTTATTGAACCCAGGTTGAAAAAATGAAATACATTGAACCCTATGGGACATAATTTTTCAAACATTTTTAAGCACATTTAAAATTAACAAATTGCTTCGAAATTTTTAGGAAATATTCATATTATCTCATAAAATATATAAAAAAAATTTCAGTAAAATATGTTAGGTAGTTTTTTAATTAAAAATTATTTAATATAGGGAGAAAAACGAATTCAATTAAATTCTAACTATTGCGATATCCTCCAGAAAGAAAAAATAGATATATTATATAATATATATCTTTCCAAGAGTTTAATTATTTTGTATATGAGAGAGGCTTCACTTTTTAAAAATAAATTTGGTAAATAACAATTTTTCAATTTTGTTTTAAATTTTATATAACTTTTCATGATATACTTATTTGATGGCGTTTTAAATGCACTTTCCTACGACCTAGAGAATTAAAATTTGGTACACAGATTAAATTTGTAGAACATTTTATTCTACAACAATTTGGTGGATCTTTAAATATAAATCCTACATTTTTTTCGAAATGGCCTGCAAATAATCCCCGTTCACTTCTATAAATCATTGTTGTAATATTGTTAAAAATTCTGATGTGGACAGCACACGTCTTTCTCTGCAGACTCATATTCTCTCTCTCACGTTCTCTTTATTTCTTCAATAATAATTTGAGTTTATCTGCACAAAATAACATCCATAAGTATTTTAAATGACATTGAATTTGTACGTTAAACTTAAATTTGGTTCTCATTTGATAGATGGACTTATTGTCAAAAGTGGGGTAGCGAAAACGCAAAAAAAAAACTAAAATATCTCAAGAACGGCTAGTTCTAGAGTAATGGGGTCAGTCTTACTATTTTTGTTGTCAAAAATCACGTATAAAATAGGAATTTAATTGATATAATTGAGCACACGTAGTCTTTTATTTTTATATTTAACGATTTTTCGGGTCATTTCGCAAAAACAGCCCGTTCCTTTTTTCCTAAATCGTACTAGAATAACCTACAAGTGATTTATATAACAAATTTTGTTAAATTTGGTATATAAATCACTTGCAGATTATTGAAATATGATACACCAAATTGTGTTAAATTTGGTCCATTAGTTTTTAGCTAGAGTGGATAAAGGCAATTTTTGCCGGCCATTTCGCAAAGAAGGCAGATTCTTTTATTACGAATCGTTCTATAATCAAATGAACATGAGGGTTTCTCACAGAAACTTATCATATTTTATTAAATTTGGTGCATTAGTTTTTCACTTAGAGTGGATGCAATATCCTCACAGACACACAGAAACACATACAGATACACCCTTACACACACTTCCTAAAAATAGTTTTTCGTGTTCTGGAAGTCCAAAAACGTGTAGATCCTTCGAAAACTCGAGTTCCGATCTTCGGCACGATTCCAATACTTTGAATACATACATACGCACACACATATATTATCTGTGTTATCTGTGTATCTAAATTCTGTGCCTACGCAATTACAATAGTTGTGATTTTAAATGATCCCTAAACTTTTCTTATTTCTTCAACGAAGCTTAATTTTAACTTATGCAGAATGCAAATATCTCAACCGATTGTAAGGTGACTTACATAAGAATTGCTGAATTTTTTTCACATAAAATTATTTAGCTCTGTAGTCTGGAATGCAAGTTATTTGAATGAAATATTCATTGATTTTGCATAGAGAATCAGATGATTTATATTTCGATACAGTTTTAAATATTTAAGTATAATAAATTACTGTAGTACTGTGATAATGTTAAAGATATCACCACTGAATGTATCATACTTTAGAGATTTTTAAATGAAATGGCATTTCAGTTGGAAAGTGTTTCATAATCAATGCTTATGCATGATTGATCTGTCTTGTTAATTTATATTCTTGAATTATCAATTCTCTTTAAAATCCAAAGTGTATTTACAGTTCTTGATATTCATTCTATAAATAAATCAAAAATGTGCTTTCCAATACATGCTGATTTCAGAATAAGAAAAAGAAAAGCACGATAATTGCTACCTAGTTGTTAAATTATAAAGGCTTGCTTAACTCGAAATTATGCTTCATTTTAGCTAATATTATTTCTTTCTCCGCTTTCTGAGCACATAATTCCTCTATTAAACTCTAATTGGAAGAATATTTTTTTCTAGAAGCATTGGATTTAAATTGGATAATACTGGGTTTCTTTTTAAAGAAGTTTTGATTTATGTCTTATTCAAGATAGTTATCATATATCCATAAGACAGGCTGAAAATTTAATGTTGATAAATGAATGTATAGATCGATTCAAATGTCGGTTGATATCTCAGTGATATAAAAATACAAAAATCAGTATATTATAATGCCGTTAGCAGTAGACTGCATATTTGTATGTATAGAGCTTTATGGGAATTTGTATATAGGTTTCATGGTTTAATAAATAAAATAAAATTATTGTTAAAATGTATTTTAGAAAGTTCTAAATTTCAGGATCTTCTTTGACAAAATTCATGTAATATTTTAATCCCCACCCAGGAATGCGCCGCTGTAAAATCAGTAAAACAACTTAAAATCCAATTTGTGTAGCTAACATTTAATGTACTTTTAAAACCTACACTGTCGGTCACAATTTTTAAATATATTTTGCAGCTACTATGCATATAATTATGCAAACAATCTTAACAAAAACTGCAAGGATATGTGGCGATTAGTTTGTTTATCATTTATTTTTGAGGGATCGCGCACTTTGCTTGAAAATACAAGTAGCAGTAAAAGTGATAATTTTTCATATACTGCTTTATCGTACGTCGTTTTGTTTCTTAAATATAAATTTGCAAGATTAAATTATTTAAGTACCGTTATATTGCTTTTCCTGCAATACATGTCAATACATAGGGATATTATTGGAATAGTGTAGAAAATCGCAACTCGAGTTTTCGACGGATCTACACATTTTGGGACCTCTAGAATACGAAAACACTAATTTTTACGTGGCATCTGTATGCTTGTGTATCTGTGCAATGTATGTATTCACTCTAAATCAAAAACTAATGGACCAAATTGCATAAAATTTCATAGATAAGTTACTTGTTGTTGTTGTTGAGACCCAGACCGTCCGACCTACCAGAAAGGTGTAAGGTAACTGTTTGGACGGTCGGGAAGTGCCACCCAATTTAGACCGGAACCCAGTGGGGGAGGCATCCACAGGGACCGTACCCTCCTTCCCCTACCACCAACCTCTCGGAAGGACTTTCGGACCCACATGTTTAACGTGATCGTACTCCGCATGAACACGGCGGCAGTTTTGGCAGTGGCTGGAATCGAACCCGGGCCTACCGAGTGCAACTCCAGCGCGCTAACCAATGGGCTACCGCGCCCCAGATAAGTTACTTGTGTATGAGCCTCGTGCTGATTAGATTTTAGTACGATTCGGGATAAATGGACATTTGCGAAATGGTTTGCAAATATTTAATGTGAAATGTTTGCAAGTCTTTTTGCAAATGGTTTTTGCTAAATAGAACTAAAAATTTCATGTATCAAATCTAGCTACCAAACAAATTGACCAAATTTACAAAATTTGGCATATAATTCACTTGTAAGATACCCTGGTGCTGATTAGATTTTGGTGTGATTTGGAAAATAAGAACCTGCTTCTTTTACGAAATCGCCCGCAAAAATTGACAAAATATGAAACAATAGCTCAAATGTATCAATTCAATATTTTTTTTAGCGTCTTTTCACGTTTTTGTTATGCAGTCTCCGAAAAAATGTCCAGTTACTAACTAAAAGCAGAAATTGAATTAAATGTGAAATTTCAGTTATTTCTGTGCAATTGAACTCAATTTGATAAAATATTAAAGAAATAAAGAAAAGTTGCATTTCTGTCCGCAGCAGAAATCATGTGCTATCCTCTAACTGCAGAACTACTATCTACTAATTAGAAATCCTTTAACTATAGAAATTTTAATTCCCCTCATCAAAGCTGAGATTCTCCTCCACCAATTGTCACTTTACTCGATTTTCTTTAATGAAAATAAAATATTTCTAAATATGCTTCATTTCTTATTGGGGCACATGCGCCAAAGATCCTTAATTGAAATCTTTTAGGAGGGAAAATCAGCTCGAAGTCAGATAGCGTAATACTTTTAAAATTCATCATTAATCTACCTATAACACTATAGATATTTTCTCTTAAGTAATTTTTAAAAGAACGTGAAATAATGCCTTTTGATTTGGCTAAAATTAAAGATCCGATTGTGAGTTATTTTCTCTAATTCGAACTTTTAGAATAATTGACGTCTATATATTCCGATAACAGCATTTTTGTCCTCAGTTATAAAACATGTAAAACACGGTAAATTGTGTTATAATTCCATTTAGATCTTATCTTAAAGATCGTTTCATTGTTAAAATTGCGTTGAGAATTTTCTAAACTCAGAATAAAAACAAATAAAATGTTATTATAAAAAATTTCTTTTATGTAAATAATATATCACAACTGAAACTAACATTTAAAGTAAAATATGGGACATTTTCTGGAAAAGGGAGTTTTACATGTCTCAAGTGTTTTAATAAAAGTTTGCATGATGTGGGACTGATTTTGGACACTGATCAGATTTACTATATTGTTGATCATATTTTTCACCCATTAGCTACAACAACAATTTATAATTTTTATATTTAAAAATTTAGCTTTTTTAACAAATGTTATTCCCGTGTGTGTCCCAACAGACACATAATAAAATCTCAACTTCATTTACAAGCCTTCATTTTCTAGTTTTCTTTTAATTTGATGTTTATATTAAATTAGACAATTTAAAATATAAACAGTAATAACAAATCCAATATGCTTTAAGGCAATATTTTTAATTAATTTATTATAACTGTCCCCTAGCTGTTTTGTCATTCATCAGCCTTTAAATTTTAACACCTTTCTATACATAGATGACAACAAAATATAATTAAAGTATTATTATTTTTCACTAAGGTCCATATTTACCATTTTAAGAGTTTGACTAGTTCTAGCTTTCATTCTGTGCAGTAAAATATTATAAAACTGAACAATTTTGGGTAAGTATTTTTATTTCTTGTCATTCACCTGTATTTAATTATTATCAGAATAAAAATGTAAATATTTTTTTACATATATGTGTGTCTAGTTAGTGTAGCAAACTGAATATCAAGTTAGGCTTAAATGCAAATATAATTCATATACTCAGAATGTAAAATCACATGATTTGTCATACCCTGTCGTCATTTACCTATCTTCCTGGTAGACAAAGGAATGACATTAGAACAGATGAATTATGAATTACATTTACACCAGATTTTCTGTTTAGAAGATAAGGCAAATAAGAAGTTAGTTCTAAATATAAAATTGCAATTAAAGCAAAGCACATTTTCTATTTTTTAATGATATATATATATATATATATATATATATATATATATATTTGTTAGTATATATATATATATATGTATATATATATATATATATATATATATATATATTTGTTAGTATATATATATATATATATATATATACTAACAAAGCAATTGCCTATATTAAGTATAATTTCCCTGTCATGCTGTATTTAATTGTTTTGAAAATAAAATTTTGCATTTTCTGTTTAATTTTCCCAAAATAATCGCTTCAACCGCCCATGTTAAAATATAATGCAGAAAACAGGTTGAAAAATAGAAAAAGATGAAAAATGAAAAATGAAAAAGCCAGTTTAGAGAAAATGACCCTAATAGCATATCGTTATATTTAAAATATTTTCATTCATCCTAAACATTTTCTCAAAATTAATAAAATACTATTTCAGCCAATAAGGGGCCAGAGACATTTCAATAAATGATATTTTTAATTTTTATATCCTCTTGTAAATTGTATGTAAATTGAAACAATATAAATTGCATGCTAAAAATGAATGAAACAATTGGCATTGTTATTAAATGTGATGCAAATTCATAAAATAATTATCCTGTTGGTATACATTACAAAAATCATTTTCACAAAAATGTTCGTCTTTGTACTTCCCCCTTTTTTCCGTAATCTACGGTATTTCAGCTCTTCTAACACAGATTATATTTAAAATAATTTTCTGCAATTCCTTTAAGATTTTTCCAGTTCAATTATCCCGAACAGCGAGCTACCCTGATTGTATATTCATACCATCTACTCACTTTTACACTGTGCGACTTTTAACGCAGCCTTGCATTCTTTAATAAACTCCGTTGGCACATTCAAGATAACGGCGGTGGAAATGCTAGAATACTAATCCTTAATTGCAGAGGACGCTAACGAGCAAATTATTTACAGTCCGGAATTTCTCGACTGCAACTACGGAATGTTTTAAGTTCTCGGCGCTTTTTGAAAATGGCGCAACGTGTAATGTTTGCTAGGTGGAGCGTTAAAGCGGCAATAATAAATGCATCTAGCAATCTTAGCGGCCTCTCAACCTGATTATTGTTTCGTTTAGGGAATAGTTTATTTTTATAGTTATTGCATAAATCAAGTCTTAGAAAAGGAGAAAAAGAAATTGAATTCTTGGAATGGGAGATAGTTTTACAGTATAGAATTTACATAGAATGTGATTATTTTAATTACTATTAAAGTTATGTGTTGTTAAATTAATCTAAAATGTTTTTCACATCTATTTTAATGAACGGTAATGAATATATTTAAGGAATGGTAAAACACTTAATATGACACAAGAAAGTACCTGTCGTTGTTGATCGATAATTAAGATGCAAACTTCTGGTTAAAATTACACCGAACTTAGAGCGAAATATCTAAATGCAAAGAATGCTTTAGCAATATGCCCCCCTTTTAAAAATAATAAAAGGAAAAAGCTGCAGGAGCGAGTACACGACTACGCCATGACCACTGAGCGATTTTACACGTTCTTCACTGCAATAACTTTCTTTCAGTAGCTTTTGACTACGTAGAAAATGTACCTAGTGCTGTTTGGGATTTAAACGAGGGCTTCACTGGATACATTCATTTAATTTTTCACCAAGATACCCTTGATTTTTATTCTGTATTTGCATAATATGCAAAATATATCATAAACATTTTCGCATTATCTTTAGCAAGCAAGCGACTAAAGTTTAAGAAAGTTTTGAGGTATGTGTATGCTCGGCAATGTCATATTGAGGTCACAGCGAAGTCATTTTGGTCATTTTCATGGTCGTTTGTGACGTCTTATATTAACTTGTTTGTGACGTCACATTGTAACTGCCATTGTAATGTCGTCACATTGTTACGTGTTGTCTAAATTGTGGAAACGTCACAGAATATAGTCACAATGAAGTTACAAAGTTACTAATACATAACGTCGCATAGAAGTCACAAATATGATGTCACATTGTGACCCAGGTGCCACGTGACTACAACGTCACTGTCACACATGTGACGATCGTTGCTGTGAGGGTACCTTGTTTTTCTAATGGCCTTTGTAATGTTAGAAATAATCATTACCCTTAATGTTAGGCAAAGTAAAAATACGTTACTTATGGATTGATTGCTTTTTGGCATTTTCCGTATGGGAATCATCAATATGAATATCAATTGATTGTCAGATAGCTTGAGGAGCTTAGTGTATGACCTATAAAATATTCTAGTGTTAAAAATCAAATAATACTGTTCATTACAGAGGTAGTTAATGCGACTGCAAGGTGTATAATAAAAAGCAGACCGTGCATTATGTTCACATAAATAGTAACCCAATACCAAGAAAAATCGACTTCGGAAGTCTCTTATAGTGGAAATGTTAATGTATGGCAACACTTGTTTGAATCGCATTTGCTTGATATTATTCTACGTGCAAAATTTTAGACCCATTGTTTAAGTTACCATAAAATCAATAAAACGTGCAAATATAGTAGAGCCCCAATTATCCGAGTTAATGTGGACAGAGGATATGAGTACATCTTCGATTCGGTCTGTTAACACGAATACATTTCTGATACTGTACAGTACAATTTAACATTGGCATTTGAGATAATTTTCTCCACTCCTCTAGGATATATCCCTTTCCTGTCATTAAGGAAATATGTTTTGTAAGAAAAATAATATAAGCTATAAATACACGTGTATTTATCGCTTATATTCTTTATGTGAATATTTATTTAGTACATGATGTACATACTTGGTATACTGTCATCGTGCTGTTCGATGTACCTTAGCGCGAACTTAGTGACAATTAGAGATTCAATAAGCCTTCTTATGGACGCATATCATCCTTCTCTTTGCTCCCTTGCTTTTCCTCACTCAATGGATTTAAAAGTATTATCTGTTATCTTCTGTTGCTTATCATCCTTCGTCCAATCGAATGTATTTTGCCTTAAAATGCTCTAAAACAGAAATATTTTTCGTTAGCTTTATAAGCGGAATATTGTCCTCATAATCATCTTTATTATTGGTTTTACTGAAAACAAATTCCAGTACGTCACGATGTTTGAACTTTATTGAAAAAAAGTGTTGAGTTGGTGAAAAAAATGCTAGTTCAGATAACTGGACCTTGTACAATAGATACCCTATTGTATTTAAAAACAAAACTGCATTAACATTACAACCAATTAATTCTTGTATTTAGTTTAACTACATTTTATGCGGCACATCCCACGCATAATGTTTTTATATCACAATTAGCAATATGTATGCCATTAATGTATGCATTTGAAATAACGCAATATGCATGAATTAGCAGTATGCATGTCTCTTAAATAAATGTAAATATATTCAATTATCCTAAAGAAAGTTTCCAAAAATGCAAATACATTCACAAAATACGAATTAAAAGACACTGCTGACTCACAAATATCGTTAATGGCGCAGCAAATCATTTCGTCAACTCCATTCCGACAATTGCGTCTCCTTGCTCTTCACTCAAAATGTAAACACGCGTGGAATTATCAGTCATGCATAAACGAATAAAAAAGTATGCTTCCGACATTCCCCAGACCTATTCTCGTCCCCCAACAACACAACTCCAGAGCGCGCATCCCTGAGAGGATACCACTCAGGATTTTAGAAAGGAAGCCCCTTCAATGAAAGGGGGGGGGGTCGAAGGTTTGCTACTGCTAACGACACTCGAACAGCATCAAAAATAAAGCAAAATAAAACCCTTGGAAAACTCGCAAAGAAAGCAAAAACGCACTCCACTGAAATTCCATCCTCTAATGGTATTACCTACAGCCTATTGAATTTCAACTTCCAGCAATTATGTAGATCACGAACGGCCTGCATCAAGTAAATTGAATTTTTTCCCCGCCGACCCCTTTTATTTTTTCGCAACAACACCGTTTTCAGTTCTCCATCGAGGGAGATCCGGGATCGATAATTCAGTTCGGTTATATTATACATTTTTTTTCCCTTTCTTTTCCATCTCTATTCGAGACGTGCACGTAAAAGAGACTTAAAATGTCGCAGCACTTACATAATTGGCTGATTTTATTAATCCGTTTTCCCGTGCAATGGGAAAAAGAGCGATTCGATAAAAGAGATATCACGCAAATGTGAGCTTGTCAGAAATCCATTGTGGAAGGTGGTGCGGCGCCACCCTAAAAATCCATAGAACTGCCTTTATGAATTGGTTTGATATGCAAGAGAGCACGGAAATGTTATTTCTGAAATTCAATGCGTATTTGGACTAAATTATTTTCTTTTATTCTGTTGAATATTTTATGAGTACATTGGATTTGTTGTACCTGTAATTAGATATAGCGTAGGAGTTAATAGATTAAGCCCCAGTGGAATGCAAACGACTGAGATTGTCTTTACATTATATGTTCTTTACATTTATTAATATAGTACATTTCATGATGTACTGCTAAAAATAAAATTGTAATAAATCCATTAGTAAAAACTGGAATGAAACATTTTTTTTTCAAACAGCAGTGCTTTATTATTTCATATTTGTTTTCCCAGTTTGGTTAAAGCCGTATTATTAAAATATAATTTATAATGGGATTGCGTATGATGGATATCATCTGGTATTATAATTAAAAGAACTCCCAATAGCAATATTTAGTGGCTCAATGCGAGTAAATGTATATCATATGGACCACTTTATCTACGAGTCCTGTAAAAACTAACCTGCTATAAATTAAAATATAATTTATAATGGGATTGTGTATGATGGATATTATCTGGTATTATAATTATAAGAACTCCCAATAGCAATATTTAGTGGCTCAATGCGAGTAAATGTATATCATATGGTCCACTTTCTCTACGAGTCTTGTAAAAACTAACCTGCTATAAATTAAAATATAATTAATAATGGGATTGTGTATGATGGATATTATCTGGTATTATATTTAAAAGAACTCCCAATAGCAATATTAAGTGGCTCAATGCGAATAAATGTATATCATATGGTCCACTTTCTCTACGAATCTTGTAAAAACTAACCTGCTATAAATTAAAATATAATTAATAATGGGATTGTGTATGATGGATATTATCTGGTATTATATTTAAAAGAACTCCCAATAGCAATATTAAGTGGCTCAATGCGAATAAATGTATATCATATGGTCAACTTTATCAACGAATCCTGTAAAAACTAACCTGCTATAAATTAAAAGATATTTTATAATGGAATTGTGTATGATGAATATTATCTGGTATTATAATTAAAAGAACTCCCAATAACAATATATAGTGGCTCAATGCGAGTAAATGTATATCATATGGTCCACTTTATCTACGAATCCTGTAAAACTAACCTGATATAAATTAAAATATAATTTATAATGGAAGTGTCGAAAACCCAGACCACCCGACTCGTCCGAGGACTTAGAGTAACCGTTAGGGTGGCCGGAATATAATGGAAGTGTGTATGATGGACATTATCTGGTATTATAATTACAAGAACTGCCAATAGCAATATTTAGTGGCTCAATGCGAGTAAATGTATATCATATGGTCCACTTTATCTACGAGTCCTGTAAAAACTAACCTGCTATAAATTAAAAGATAATTTATAATGGGATTGTGTATGATGGATATTATCTGGTATTATAATTAAAAGAACTTAGAGTGGCAATATTTAGTGGCTCAATGAGAGTAAATGGATGTCATTAAGGTCTACTGTATCTACGAGTCCCGTAAAAACTAACAATTGTTGCATTCCATTAAACCCAATACAGGTACTTTTTGTACTAGAATTTATTAAGTGCACTGATGAAGCTCACGTATAGCAAATATTCTTCCTTTGGAACGAAATTCTTTAAGTAATTTAAAGCATACACTATATATTATCAAATGTATTCTGACACTTGCTGGGGATTTAGAAATGCATTGTTTCATCTGCATCGGCCTAAGTCCGTGGAGTTTTGTGGAATATGTAAATTTTCCAATATTCTTAACATTTCTGAAATTTTCGGACTGCGCTATTTTTAGGAAATAGATATTTGTACTCTCCAGTTCAGCAGAGATCTTTTTCAACTTTCACGTTCTTCTTCAGTTCAACCTTCAGGTTATAAAATTTAAGGTGGAAATACGAAACTAATCTACACAAAGGTCATATCTTAACACCATAGAACACCTCGGAACAAAAATTCAACGTCAATTCGGGCCTTTCCTATATTCAGTTTTCAATACAGTTCACTTTTATTGGATCAAAAATCAATGGTTGCAGTGTTGCACGGCTGAACTGCGGCATCTCTGAACCTACAATGTTCGGATTTGATAAAGTTGACTGAATACTTATGAGAATAAACGTATATGACATTAAACTTATGCAGATTATTAAATTCCATGTGGGATAGCCTAATTACAGACCAAAGGGTTAGTCCATATACTATTAAATAAACCCGTGTAAGTTAATATGTTTATAGTTAATACAGATTGTCCCACAAAGATCTTCCTCATATGGACTAGCTTATCACCAGGCTATAAACTACCTAGTATAAAATCAATTTAGGTCCAATATTGGCTTATCCATTTGCAATATATACGATGTAAACTAAAAGCAGCCAATATCGGATGAACATAGTGAGTCTATTTAAAAACATTAGCTACTCTGGATAGAACTTTCAATTCCATTTAACTTTTAGAAAATATATTCTTCTTAGATATGTGTATTTGAATTCCGATCTCGTTATTTTTATTTCTTCATACATTATTCATGGGCATCGGCAAACATTCCTTGATATTTTGCTCACTAAATATTTTGAAAATACACTAAAAGAATAGAGTGCTAAATTAAATTTTGGAATAAAAAAGTTTAATCGCTGTTCGCTTAAATAAGTTAGTAGGTATGGAATAAGCATTTGTAATAACAAAGTCTTCGAAGTGCGTTTTGCATTCATTCCAGAATTTGAACTATTTCTTTTATGGCGCTACTAAAATGGTAATTTTTCTGTTAACATTACACATCGGCTTATCCTTGGGTAACTTTGTAATTATATTTTCGGCAGATAAGACGTAAAAAAAATGCGCCTAAGTCATATGCATGCAGTGGGTAAAGATCTCAGATGACGAAGCAATATTTTTGTAAATGATATCTAACCAGTGTAAATGAAAATAAACAGTATAAAAATATTTAATGTCTTTACGTTTCTTGCTATTTACAAAATAGCAGAGTACTGATTGAATGTTACTGTTGAAGAACATAAAAAATTGTAATTCATTAATCTTAGTATATACAGTTTCTGATAAATGTACATTAAATTACTTAAAATATGTGTTGTAGGTCCTGTTTTGGTCTTATATTGAAGTAAAATGTGCATTGTATTATGTCGCCACATTTACAAATTGCTACTTTTGCTATGAAATAATCTTTTATATCCTCAACGTTTTTTGTGAACAGTGTATTTTAGAATTCAACAATTGTGCTAAGTTTAAACTGTAGAGAAATGTGCAACAAACCAATTAACTATATGCAAAAATTTCAGTAGCTATAAAATTTTAATTGCAACTTTACTCTAGACAATAAATACATGCCTAGTACCTCTGCATAATCTTTGTTCTCTGTTAGATATGAGAATATACGTTTTTTTAACACGGATAGTATCATCCAGATTCATTTAAACGTATTAATTTGTTGACTACTTCCTTGAGCTATGGACTACTTCCTCCTATAATTTTTTAGGCTACTATCCTCTGCAGTAATAATGAAGCAGCCAAAGTTTAGAATATCAGTTAGGTTATGTGTCAGTATTATAGTTTTTTATATATTCTGTACTAATATTTCAATGTTTATAAATTATAAAGTTGAAAAATTATAAAATATGAATACGTTACTGCAGAATATTTTTTACTAAAATCCAAACTCTGTCAGTTCACGAACTCTGCAGAGTCCACATCGATGACAAGAGTTTGCAATTCCGTCCCAGTATCTCAACGGTAGAGACTCGGCTGGCCAGGTTAAAGATCCAGGGTTCTATTCCAGGTTTGGGGTAGCAGGGTACTTTACAAAGGCGCCCGAGCAAACAACCCTGTAGGTTTGTGTAAAGATGCCGAAGGTCTGAAGACCCCAGACCGTGCGACTCACATATTGGGTTTAGAGTAGCTATCTGCACGGCCGGGAAAGGATACCCCCTGCATTCAGGAGGCACCCAAGATCTACCATCCCACCAAATGAACTTTTATTTAGGTCTAAAAACATTACAATTTATAATAAATATTGTGATTAAACAGACAATTTTACATTATATTTGAACTTGACAAGTACGTCCATTTTACAAAAATGGGAAAATGGTTATTGCGAACACAGATAAAAAGATCATTGAAAACTAATATTTAGAGTGAGGTATAATAACATAATAAAATATAGATTAAAATGAAAGAAAATAATAAAATTTTAAAAGTAAAATTTAGAAAATATATAAAAAGAAAATATATGAAAAGGAAAAAAAAATTGCCGTATGAAAACAAAAACAGAAATTTAGAATAAAATTTAGAAAAGAAAAATAAGAAAAAATACAAATAAAAAGTGTCAAAAGAAAAAGAAAGATCCAAAAAAATAAGAACAGTTAACATAGCTTTTTTTTTTTTTTTTTTAACTGAAAAAAATAGAGGGAACACAATAAGTTCATGTAAGTTAATAAGAATGAAATAAAGGGATTCATTGATCAAAATTAAATGAGAGCAGAATCTACTCATAAGCTTAGGTCACTTTATTGGATATTTCCATGGAAACAAGAATACAGTTTTTAATTTTATCTACTGAAGAGGGATTTGAACGAACTTTGGAGAACCAAATTGGTTTATTAGAGGGGGAAGGCTTGCAGAGATGAAATTTTTTAGAAAAAGGACATTCGAAAATGTAATGGTCAACGTCACCGAATTTATTGCAAATACAGTTAGAGGTGGATTTAATTTTGAAAAAGTATAAGTAATCAAGAAAGGGGCCATGACCAGTAAGAAAGAAAATGAGATATTTATTAAAAATTTGTAAAATTAGGATTCACGATAGGGAGGTAAGACAGGATTCTAGCCGGATCACCAGTCCTGGTGGAAATGTAATCATTAAGATAATTTTGCCAAAGATTAAGAATATGAGATTTACAAAATTTTGAGAGGAGCGAGTAAGGAAAGGAAATAGTAAGAGGGGAACCAGAGATAGCAGCAATTTTGGCATGGTAATCAGCAATTTCATTTCCAGATATGTTATTGTGAGCTTTTACCCAAGAAATATTGACAAGGTTTTTGGCAAGGAGAGCTTTGTATTTAATGGAGTTAAGATAATTAGATTTATTTTTTATTGAGTTAAGAGCTTGAATGGAAGAGAGGCTATCGGAAAAAATATTAACAGGGGTATTATTAGAGGAAGCCCAGTCAATAGCAAAGGGAATATCGGTAAGTTCGGCTTGAAATACTGTATTCCTGTTGTCAAGTTTATAGGAGAGAACCTTTTCCAGAACATCATGTTTAAAAATACAGACTGAAAAACCAGTGTTATTGTCAATATTTGAACCATCAGTATATATATTATAAATGGCAGAGTTTTTATCCATTCTGTTAACTAAATTTACGGACCATTTAGAGGGGTGAAAGTTAGAGAAAGGAAGAAGGAAATCAAAATCAGAGAGAGGCGGGAGGTAGATGAAAAGGAATCAATTTTTGTTTCCAAAAATTAAATTTATTATAAAGGGTAGAAATTGTAAAATGAATGGGGATGCAGAAGGTCTGAAAGTCACCCTAGTATGACTAGCACGGATTCAGTGGACTTTGGGGTATTGAACACCGACTTCAAACCGAGAGGATAACGACTACGCAGGCAATTAACCTGGAGGAAAAAATAGCATTATAAGGCTAACCTGAGGTAAAATTAGCAGGGGGTGGTCAGTCAGACAGTCAGTTGCACATTAATATGACATTAGAAGGGGGGAAATGCAGAGTCCATTTTGATGATAAGAGATTGCAATTTTGTCCAAGTAACTCAACGGTAGAGGTAGGCGGTTGGCCAGTTCAATGATCCAGAGTTTGATTCCCAATTGGGACAGCATTCCCAATTGGGACAGCATATCGGAAAATTCCCATTCAGTTGGACATGCATGTCTCTAACAACTCTAACAATTTTTTATTTCTGTTCGAATGACAAATCATGCAATAATGAAATCATTTACACAAGTAGGATAATATCATAATAATTCCTGTTCTTCAAATTATATTTGATAAGAAACTGAAATATTTTTATGTTCAGTTAATAAGAATGAATAAACAATGGATATTCGAATATTTCTAAGAATTAGCATTTTTCTTCAGAGCCTGTCTTTATTAAGGAAGAAATATAATAATATGAAAGCTATGTAGAAATCATGACTTCAGAAACTTTCTGTTACTACTCTACATATTTTCTTCTTGAAACTCAACAATGCTTAAATATTCCGCGTAAAAGCATAAGATAGCACAAAACTATGATTTTCTGAGATAATGAAATAGTCAAAGACATAATCATCGCATTATATAAAATTTTGGATGATATATAAAATATGCCTCTGGGAGGCGCATATATATTTTTTGTTCATGTGTTGTTACTGGTGACCTCCTGTTTCGGCGGAGCCGAGCCAGGACCAGTAACGCAGGAAGAAAGAACGAAGAAAGACACAAGACGAGAGAACAAAGTTTATTACAAGAGCGCATCACTGACGAAGGTCGGGGGTGGTGCAGCTTCACATTTCGACGAGGACTCAGAAGGTGGAAGACTGACTTTATCCTCGAGAAACATTCATGCCTTATTCGGGATTCGAACCAGAGCCTACAAGACAACAGCGGAAGACACTATCCACTTCACCACCTGGGCGGCGTATTTTTTTTAACTTTATTGAATAAAGCATTATGTGTATGAGGTTAGAGTTTCCTGAAGTATTTATAAACATTAGAAATAGGTTAATTTATTACATTATTATTTTATTTCTGTCAACTGCTAAACAAAATTGCATGTACCATTTTAACCGTGACCTTGGATATGTATCTGCATTAATCTTTAGAAATTGTGGCGAAACATGTTATACATGGGTAATGTTTTATAGTGTTCAATTGTGCACACTGCGATATTTAACGCGACTAATTCTCGACATTATCTTTACAGTAAGGTACAACTCAATAATCTGAAAAGTAAATTATTGGTCAATAACTACGATATTTAGCATTTTAAATATATAATATTTTATTTAGTAGCATCAACGGGTATAAAAATAACATCTACAAACAACATTTTTTGCAAAAACTCATTTAAGCTTTTTATGATACAGACTTAGAATGCGATATTGTGAGATCAGATCAGTTAATTACCATAGCGTCAATAGCTCTTGGCTCGACCTACGTTGAAATATAGAGTTGGTACATCCGTGTGTGCATGTTAAATACACTGCCTGGTGTTGACTTGAAGCATTTGAAAATAGTGAGCGAGTTCGTTCATTACACCTCGAGGTTTTTTTTTACCATTATACATGCCTGCACATTTGAATAATTTTATGAGTCTTTTTGTCTCGAATATATCCACATATCTAATATTTTATTTCATGTCTCGAATCTTTTCACAGGTATTTTCATTACGAACCTTAGTTATCATCTTGGTTCGAGGAAACACACATTCCTTGTGGCCCCCAACCTGAATGAATTTGCTTTGACCCCATGTTAAGGTCAGTCTTGATTGGCTTCCTCTTTGATGGCAATTATTTTGATCAGTCCCGAAGCGTGGATTCGCCCATTCAGATTCTGTGACTCTCCTACTTGTTTGCAAATTGTTTAATTTATGGACCATAAACATAGTTCAAGTATAATGTGGTACCTATACTTCTGAACCTTTGCTCAGTTTGTTTCACACCATGATATGTTTCTTTAAAAACATTGATTTTCTGGTTTAACAGAGGGGGTACATTTATAAATATCTGTAACACATAGAAAGCTATAAAGCAAACGTATTGAAATATATCAAAACATTTCGATGGATTTTACAACATTTTAATTACTACTTGTCTTCTTTCGAATATTTACGATTAGCCTTTCATATTTTAGGAATATATTATGATTTGAGCAAATATAGCCTAGCATTATGCTGCGAAATAAGATATAGTATAATTACGGTCAAATAAATTAAGTTAATAGCAAATGATTTAGTTTACTTCCTTTCCAGCGATTCCCTTCTTCATAATTATATTTTATAATTAAAAATAAGATGACTTAATACTTTGATATTAGGAATAATTATCTAAAGTTACTCGACATTTTTGAAATGCGAATCTTCATTAAGGAATATTAGAAATTTATCGAAATTAAAATTACTGTGTAATTAATTTGCATGTTTATTGTTTGTATTGAATATATACGAGTTAACTAATTATATGTTCTAGAACATCCATTGTATATGCAGTAATACCTAAGCAATGATTTAATAACAGTGGAAGGAAGAGAGGTATAGACAATATTTACTTTAAAGGAGCTTCTGAAAACCATCGGATATGGTGGAGTTTCTTTAAGATTACCTTAAAGGAGGAATTTGAATAAAGATGTAATAAAAAATGTAGTTAACTTGAAATTTTGATATCAGACCACAAAGAAGTTATATTTGTCACTCGAAGTTTCATTTTAATAACATAGCAATTTCGTATTAAAACTAAAATTTTGCGAAGTTTTAATAAGTTATACATTATATATCTTAATAACTTAAAAAAAGTAGCTCATAGCCTACTCTATATAGATAAATTAGTTTATTTATTGACAATGTAGTATATTAGTTGATTTAATTGTGAGCCTTGGCGCCAGTGTGTGAGGAACATTTGAATCTAAAATAAATGATTTCAGAATATTTAAAATAAATTGTTGTGTTTCGCCCACTGAATAATGAAATTATTAATTTTCGATTATCATTTTAATAGAGTTGTTTTATTCTAATGTTGAATAAATATTTTCAATTTTAAGTTCAAAACGTACATTTACTGTATAAATACAATCTGCATAATGGTAACGCAGCAGTACAACATATGTTATATATTGTAGGAAAGGTAAAAATATTTTATTTTGTTTTACGTCAATCATGTTGAATTATTCTGATTTGAATAATCCACTCGAGACGAGACCCAGGTGCTGCAATTTCGCTTCACATTTGGACCGTGATTTAGAACATTTTTCTAAAGCTAAATATATGCACTCAAACTGAGACGTGAGTTGAATGGTTACATAAACAAGTTGCACGAGAGAGTAGCATCCTTATTAAGTTTCAACAAGAATGCAGTAATGAGGAGTGTTTTGTATAATTATTTTAAAGGAAAAAACATCCATTGGGCTCTATAAGAGCAGAGTGAAATTGCTTTATAAAGTAGGATTGGGTTTACGACTTTTTGTGCAAAATAAAAGGAAATTTATAGTATTAAATTCTGGAGAGTGTTTTGAATGCGTGTAAATTTTATATTTTATTGCTACTAAACTTTTTTCTATAGTAATAAAAGTTTTCTGTTGTTCTGGAAGTAATGTAGTCCAGTGCGTAAGTAAAGCCAGTCTTACAGTAATTGCGGAGAAAATAAAATGTAACATTATTCAGTTCTTGATTATTTTAATAAATTTAAAGGAAATATAAATTTCTATTTATACTTTTAGTATTTTTTAAAATTTATTTACGTTTTAGTTATTTTTTAATAATTTAATTAAAATTTGCTGAATTTTAAATTGTATGTGATAAAATTTTGTTGAATTTAAAATTATATGTGATAAAATGTTGTTGAATTTTAAATTGTTTGTGATAAAATTTTGTTGAATTTAAAATTGTATGTGATAAAATGTTGTTGAATTTTAAATTGTTTGTGATAAAATTTTGTTTTAACAAACACTACAAACCGAAACACGTTGTGAAAGCAATAAGAATTATTTATGAGCATTATGCAATATTCATATTGGGACGAATAATCGTACAAAACTCTTGTATATCATAGACGGGAACACAGTGTCTCGATCTATTGATGTTTGCAAACGAGAGTCTCTAAGTGCGCCCATGATCACGTTACCAGTGCCGTGGAACTCTCAAACTGAGTGCAGAGTTTTCCTTCCGTGTGATATATCGACTTCAAATATTCAGAGATAGGAGTGTATACTTGTTATCCGTGCTTTTATACACTCCTGAAACTTATGCACATGCTAGACGGTGACAACAGTAGGGCCTTGGATGCTTAACAGAGAAGTGTTGTAATTAGGAAGACATTTTCATTATGTTTCAAAGTACCTCCAATGGAATTGCCAATGCACTCTAAATGGGACCCCAATGTACCTTCGATGGAATTGTCAATGCACTCTAAATATAACCCCAATAAAACTTTAATGAAGCCCAGATGTACTTTCGATGCGTAGGTAATTTGTTCTTAATTTTGATCCATTATAACGAGCTTAGTTTCGTGGCAATCTGGATGTTTGTCAACTGAGCACCCCAGTCGTCTTGCTTTATGATAAATAATTGCCTTCCAGCGGCTTCAGTCACTTCATTTTAATGGTGAATCGGTGCTGACCCAGTGACATGTATGTTGTGAAATCTAGTTGTTATGATATACGGTAAAACAACGCAAAAGTACCTGAGGCGAGTTGCGATACGTCTCTCAGCAATGAACATAACCTCGGCCAATGGTTCAACACCGCTCTCTGTGGCTGTGCTTCTGCACTGACTGGAGTCTTTGAACGTAATTCACTCCCATATTCTGCTATGCTACTGTTAACTATACATTTTGTGTATATTGCTCATATTCCATTAAGAAGCTACTTATTCTCTTAAATGTACTTATCGTTGCTGACAAATTACATTTGTTTCCGATACTAACCAAAGAACCGGCTAGCTATACTATAAGTATTTTAGCGTCCGGTACTCTACTAGTTCTTACAATTATGTCCAGTTATTTTCTTTGACTTTGTTTGCTCGTTTATTCAACTTAGACAGTCCGATTTACCAGAAGGTGTAAGATATATGTTTGAACAGCCAGAACGGTATCACAATTTAGACCGGAATCCAGTGGGGCGTCATCCACATGGACAGAGTCCTCCTTTCCCAACTGCCAACCTCTGAAACGGACTAACAGACCCCCACATTTAATATACCCGTACTCCGAGTGAACACGGGGAAAGTTTGACCAGGTCCGGGAATCGAACTCGGGTCGTCCGATTGCAATATTCTTGCAATTGGTCTGTCCCACTCCGTTTTTTCGACCTTGGATTTAGTGATCTTTTAGCACTCATGAAAGGGGCGTATCCTCGAGACACCTGTATGCTGCGTTTTATTTTATTTTTCACCATAAGATTATTGGTTTTGCAATTTAAAATGTCATTTTTCTTAAGGCTAAGGGTTTGGTTTTTAATTTATAGAAATTTATGCGTTGAAAGCATCAGATACTTCTTATATCAATTTTGGTGTTTTTGGCTTAGTTTTGATTTTCCACAATATGTGAGGCTTGAACTGAGATTATTTTCTCCTACAGCTGTTTATAAGCTTATAAATAGCTTAGCTCGTTTTCGTAAATTAAATATCTTAGCAGGTTAAAAAATAAGTGAAAATTACCAGAACATGTATATCCGACGTTTACCCAGTTTGGCAAATGTAATGAAAATATTATAAGGTTACGCATGCCGTTACTAAACTGGTGGTACAATGAAATATGCTAGACATTTCAAAACACTACTTTTTAGGCCTTTGAAAAAATGAGGCACATAAATTTTAATGAAATTCCTCTTTTAGAAATCCCCCTTCCCATCTATGTGCCCACCTATAGCATTTGCGACCACAAATTTCTCAAACACTCGCAAACCACTCAATCCCTCAATCAATATTATAATTTAGTATACGGCTTCCTAACCAAATGTAATAAATATATGTAATTACTATACGACTCCCTAAAACCTCTTAATTACAATATTTCCCCTAACAAGAGCGATAATTGATCGCATTTACTGTAGAACCACTTAAAGAGTATTAATTACTGTAGTGATAAATCAAAATATGAACGCCGCATAATTTGGTAATTTGGAATAACCCATAAAACGTGGTCATAAATCGTAACATTCGTACATTGTTACCATGGCCGCAAAACCCACCAATACTTCTTTTCAGGAGTTCTTAAACATAATCATTGAAACAAAACACTACAGATTAAAATCCACATTTTTAACTTTTAAAATAAATTATCGTTTATTCATTTCTCTATTATTGCTATAATTAAAATTACACAAATTTTAATAAACGCTTCAGGAGGAGAAAAGCACCATGTGAGACAAGGTCTTTTGCATCTTATTCCCAAAATCAGCAATTGATCTAGCATACATGAAGACTGGCACATACATCCTTATTTCGGGTCTGTAGCTCAGCATGACTGGAATCTTTACCAATGGCATTTGGAGTCAGAATTCGTCATTTTCTAAAACAGTCTCAATATTCCAAATAACGACTCACTTTCTTAACAACACTGCTCAAATCATCACGACATCTCTCTCTCTCTCTCTCTCGCTTTTAAATAATAATTCTGATATATACATTGACTTTTTCTCGTTGTGGCCACATCATTTGGCCTAGGGTTCAGATACGCCCTCCTTGCTCTTACCGGATGCTTCTCAGTGCGATGTCACATCTTCGCGTCATTGGCTTTTTCAGTTTAGAATAAAGATTGGTTTAAGTCTTGGCCCTACGATATCTTTCCCCAACCACACCTGCAATTTGTGTGACATGCATTTATAGGGGTCATGACTTTCCGGGTCAATACTGTCTTAAAACGGTCCCTAAAAGTATGCGCTTTGTTTCGGCCGTAAACATCAAAAACTGCATACGGTGCCTCCTGGTCTTACAATTACTATACAATCACTTCAAATTATGAATTATTCTTATAAAGAAATTTGATGCCCCAACTGGAAATCGAACCATGTATCTTCCTACTAGCCAGCTGATGTCGATCTACTATGGAGCTACTGGGATGTTATTGCAAGTTCTTATCGCCAAAGTGAACTCTGCACTTACCAACACCCTACAAATTGCTATTACAATATGACAAACTCATGCCAGTAGGACATAGACCAAAGTAACATATAGGATATTATATATTATATTACAAAATACATCACAATAAACCGTAAAATCCTCAATTCAAGTAAAATTACGGAAAGTAGCATTTCGGAACATCATATTAATGAAAGAAGAAACATAAAGATAATTGGCCATGAAAAGACTAAGAATAACTAACACCCAACAGTCTCAAAGCAGAATTATCATCATTAATTTGAATCGATAAAGATAATTTTATGTAAGAGAGCTGTACTCAACAGATTAAGTAAGATGAGTTTGAAACTTAGAATGATTTATGAACGACAATTAACACCTCTGCTCTCCTAATTATTGGTTCTCTTCAGGTGTATCGGTTTGCATCAACGGTGTGTAATTATAATTTTTCAAAGATGTTTGAGTTTTTGCCGACATATTTTAAGAAAGTGGTAAAGAGAGGGTGTGCAGGATGAAAGATAGTTTATTACGAACGTTGCATATAAAATACGATGGAATTTAATTATAAAAATTTTGTCAGAAGTAAAATCAGATAAGTAATGTTATAATTATATGCTCTAACATGCAAGTGTATTTCAAACTACTACTGTTTTACATTAATTTGTGAAAGTAAATACAGACAAACCGTAATTGTGAAAATAACATTTCTATTATTTTCTAATACATGATATTTGTGCTACTACCCCTTCTTTAAAATTAATATTTTTATATTTTTGTACTGTTTAGTAATGTTTTGAAAAACTATTCAAATTCGATATTTTGATGCTATCACATGCTTTAACACTTCCTAAAATATTTCGAAAATATTGGAAAAGTCTAATTTGTGTGAATATATATCACTATATTGACATGATAACTCAAGAACAGATGCATTTGCACGCATTGCTGTGAATTTGTATATGTTTCGATACATTATGTGACACCTCCTCCACTTGAACATATATAATTTTTAATTTACTTGACTACAACTCGAATAGTTCAAAATTTCAGAATTCCATACTACTTTCTTTAGAAACTAAAATAATTCTTGAAACAGTGGTGGTTATACATTCTAAGCACGAAAATGGTGGTTTAGACTTCACTACAGGTGTCGGTAATAAAAAATAACAAATATATCCATAAATTAATTAAATGCATCCAAATAATTAGTGTCACTAATCTGGTGCTAACTTGCATTTATAAACTTGTAATAAATAAAGAAACATTTCAAGAATTTTTAAAAGCATAAATTTTAAACTTACAAGCTGAAGCTCAGAAAGATATATATTTTTTTAAACTCTAATGCTAGTTTTGAAATAAACGAAAGTAAAGATATGTATGCATGCTAAAATTAAATGCTGACTCACAGTCTAGACATTTTTCTTAGCAATTATAATAACAAAGTAGTATGATGACATGCCTGCATCTATAAATTAACTTAAATATTTCCCACTAAGCATTAAAATCAACATTTCAAGCATCATTTCTTAAAGTAGCATTCAGAACTTTAACTTAATGGAGGAAGAAATGCAAAGATAATTGGCCATAAAAAGACCAAGTATAACCAACACCCAACAGTCTTAACGCCTAATTATCATCATTAGTTTAAATCGATAAAGATATTTTTCATGCCTGAGATCTGCATTCAACATATTAAGCAAAGTGGGCTTGAAACTTAGAATGATTTATAGATGACAATTAGCACCTCTGCTCTTCTAATTATTGGTTCTCTCCAGATGTATCGGTTTGCATTAACGGTGAGTAATTTTAATTTTTTCAAATATGTTTGAGTTTTTATAGACATAATTTAAGAAACTGGCAATAAGAGATTGTGCAAGATGTGAGAATGAAAATGTATGACAACTCTTCGTTAAATATAAATGAACTTAAGTTATTACGTTTTTCTTACTCTTTTTTGCTCTGCTGACATTATGTTTCGTCTCGAGACAAAAGTTCCTTTAAATACTACTGTATTGTTTTCTGTGAGTGCACATAATATTTATTGCTTTGTGCTGTCATACATACTACTGTATAAAATAAGTTTATTTAAACGGATATTTTCAAATTTGAGATAACATAATATGTTTTATATACACTCAGTGCATTTGAAACTCTTTTTAGAAATATGATCATTTTTGTGTGTATATGTGCGAATGTCTGTGCGGTTTTGAAACAAAAGTGAGAATGCACGCATGCCTGTAAATATTTACGTTTCTATATTATGAAAAACTAGAACCAGGTAGAACATTTTGTAATTTTGATTAGAAAACAAAGTTTTACTAACTCAAGGTTTTCATAGCATTACGTTTTATGGAAATAATTAAAAATTCCTGAACATTGATAGCAGTTAATTAAACATCTAACTGATAGTTAGAAATTCGATATTCATGTGAAATTTATGCAATTGTATGTATTATAACAAATAAACTGAATACACCAAAGTCATAGGTTAAACTGAGCTGTTGGCAACTAAATGTTTTTTATTTTAAAATTAAAAAACATATCATTAGGCGAATATTCCTAAAAAATATGCAATATTTTCTTCCTTTATTTATTGCCTTACAAATCGACATAGAATATTTAATACGAATGTGTGAGAAATACGAGTGGAGTCTCCCATCCCAGATATATTTACGTTCCTTTCTATAAGCTTTTGCATTATTGTATTTCCATGCACCTATTACGTGTTCAATCTATATATTAAACGTATACAATTGCGTATTATGCATAGTAATCTAAATATTTTGTTTACTATATTTTAGCAGTTTAATTAAATCACAGCTATCTTTTATAACAAAACGATTAAACAGATATTTCTTTAGATGATGTATAAAACCACGTGTGACTCATCTCATCAACTAATATTACATGTATTTAAATTCACAACTTTATGATAGAAATGTAGCACATATTTGGGAAATGAAGACGTATATTAATATTTTTAGCGTACATGTCTGTAATTAATTTTCGCAGGAGTGATCACTTGAAAAACATAACTGCTTAAAAATTGATGTTACTTAGAAAGGTCGCAACTTTGTGAACTTACTGGAGAAAAGTGTGTACCTGTGCCATTATATCCACCTTAATAGCTTATAATATGCACTGAAGTGACTGACTAAGTTAGTGAGGAGGTGCTGTATCAAAGATGTCAATCACTTCCACTATGGCTTTTAGTTTTTGTGTCATTTGATGCATCTCATCTGCGAAATCAAGAGAAAAGTTGAAAATTATTCGAAAATAAAAAAAAACTCATATCCACATTGCTTAATTATCAAGCAATTCCACTTTACTTAATTACCAAGGAATTCCACTTTGCTTAATTATCAAGCATAGAATTTTAGTTTTAGTCTCATCCGACCCATCTTATTTTCCACGTAAAAAATGTAATAATATTTCGAAAATTCAAGTTAGAGGGGCGATGCAATGTAATATTTTAAAAATATTCAAAACCATTTTTCAAAATGATTGAACACTTCCATTTGCGTTATTCGATCCGTCTTAGCTCCTAAATCAACTGAAAAATTGAATCTTAAAAAATTGATTTTGGATTGACGATACAAAGGGATTTTTAAAAACTTAATAAATAAATACAGAGTGGGATATCACTTCGCTGTGTGTCCCATTTAATGACCATTAGCTATAGAGAACGCGAAACTCGTGAGTGAAATGGCTAATTATTTGCAGTTTTTCATGGCAAAGTAATTTACAGTATTTCACTGGTTAATTTGAATGGATAGTTAATTTGCATTATTTCACTCCCACTTTACGCGTTCTCAATGGCTAGTTATAAAATATTGTTTGAATAAAAAAATATAATTCATTTTTGATATAATTAAAATGAATATCCTTCTATTTCATGAACATTTATTCTATCCTTAAACAAAATGTATTTTTATTTTTTACTCTAAATATTTTTCATTGAAAAATCAAATTCGATTCACCTAAACTGTCACTCCATTTTATGGAAATCTCTATTTTATGAAAATTTAGTCTATCCTTAAACAAAATATACTTTGTATTTTTTACCCTAAACATTGCTCATTGAAAAATCAAAATTCTATTCCCCTAAACTTTTCTTCTATTTTATGAAAATTTAGGCTATCCTTAAACAAAATACACTGATTTTTTTTACTCTAAACATTGTTAATTAAAAATCAAATTCGATCCACCAAAACTTTTCTTCTACATGAAAATTTAGGCTATCCTTAAACAAAATATACTTGTACTTTTACTCAAAACATTGTTAATTTAAAAATCTAATTCGATCCACCTAAACTTTTCTTCTATTTTATGAAAATTTAGGCTATCCTTAAACAAAATATACTTGTACTTTTACTCTAAACATTGTTAATTTAAAAATCTAATTCGATCCACCTAAACTTTTCTTCTATTTTATGAAAATTTAGGCTATCCTTAAACAAAATATACTTCTGTTTTTTACTCTAAACATTGTTAATTTAAAAATCTAATTCGATCCACCTAAACTTTTCTTCTATTTTATGAAAATTTAGATTATCCTTAAACAAAATATACTTGTATTTTTCACTCTAAATATTGTTAATTTAAAAATCAAATTCAATCCACCTAAACTGTCCCTCCATTTTTTGAAAATGTATATTTTATGAAAATTTAGGCTATCCTTTAACAAAATGTACTTCGTATTTTTTACTCTAAACACTGTTCATTCAAAAATCAAATTCGATCCACCTAAACGTTTCCTCTACTTTATGGAAACCTCTATTTTATGAAAATGTAGGCTATCCTCAAACAAAATATACTTTGTATTTTTTACTTTAAACAGTACGCATTTAAAATCAAACTCAATCCACCCAAACTTTCCTACGGCAGTATTAAATCCGTGTGTGAATATTTCTTCCTCCGATTCTTTGGCATCCCAAAAGAAACAAACACACCGTGCCTCAAAGGAAGTGAAAGGAAAAGAAGACGGAAAAACAGAAAAAAAGAGAAAGAAACGAGCTAATTTATCAGGTTTGGGTCAATTCTGTTTGCTGCGATGGCGGCGGTTAATCGAAAACAATTCTTGCTCCATTTGTCGATCTCTCTGGAGCTCCGATAAAATCGGAAGGGGAAAAAATACGATTAATGGAGAAGAGAGAGGGTGTTATGCTGTAATCAGTCAAGGTGTCTTGCATCAGGTGGTGAAAATACTAAGCAGGAGTAATTGCAGATATATCGTTAAACAGAAGTGGATATATTTAAAAAGGTGCATTTTTAAATTTTAGTAAAATTGTAATAATGATAAAATTATAATTTTACTATATTTTAGATTTACTATAAAATTTCAAATTAAGTAAAATTATGATGAATGAAAAAATTGTTTAGATTACTTAATTTTTCACTGTATATAAAGTCACAATTTACAAGTATATCATCCGACTTTTAAAGGTCGACACTTGGTAATTCAATCAATCGCTAAACAACGTGGAGAAGTTTGGAAATAGTTTTCTGTAAACCACGTTGCTCGGAGCACCACAGGTGTCAGCTCAACCTGTCATCTCTCGATGACCTTTCGAGCCAAAAGATTTATCGAGTCCATATTCCGAGTAGACATGGGGTCAGGTGCTGGGAGGCATCGAAAATCGAACACAGATCTAAAGCGAGTGCGATTCGCCTACTATAACTACTGCATTCAAATCAATTTTAAAATGTGTCTTTACTAAATAACATTTTGCTGATTGTTTGAAATTTGACAACAAGGTAGAGAATAAATTTTAAATTTACTTTCGTACTTTTCAAGTCAACTTACTATTCAAAGCCATTGGATTTTCTTAAATTTGATGGCATTTTAGTATATTTGCCAACTTTTTGATATTTTTCAATTTGCCAACATTTAAAAAAAAATCGCCAATTTTGTAGTCAAATGTGTTAGCAATTTATTGCAAACTGTTACAAATAGGCATGGGAAAGAGATGTTCTTACATATAATTATATATATATATATATATATATATATATATATATATATATATATATATACATATAGTTATATATATATATATATATATATATATATACCAGAACTAGAAGTATTATATTTAGATAAACTAAAATAATGCTAATTTTAACAAATTGATCATTATAATTGACAAACTAAATTAATTTCGAACTCTATATCGAAATTATATGCCATAGGAATAAAATACTATTTAAAAAGCATTAAATGTAATTGTTTCATCCTGAATCGTAATATATAGCCATACTAAGATCGGTGGTTTTAATAAACGGCTACCCTGCAATAATTAAACAAACATTGCTAGACAAAGTTTCGTAACTAAATAGTTTATTTCCTAACGTTGATATTAAACAATAAAATCTACCACATGTCGCTTGATTTATTTTCTAAGTACACAGAGTCCTTTTAATTAACTGCAGACTATATTTCACGTATCAAAATATTAATGGTTTATTTCTGAATATATATCACTTGAAAGTTTCAAAAATAATTTTCCCTAAGACTTAACTTGGTGACCTTTGATATTAATTGTCTCAGCCTACAGATCGAATTTTAAATTTCGGCTTCGTCTTGACCTGCAACTTGATGAGTTTTATAAATGTTCCAAGTTTCACGTAAACCAGTTTAAATAGTCGCTAAGAAACAACGACAACATTAGTAACGTATTTAAGTCGATGACAAGGGAGTTTGTGACGGTCCCGTCACTATCCAACCTAAGCCTTTGCAGCCTAGAAGAGGTTTGTGCAAGCCCAGTGTTAGTATGAAGCTTCGACCTCAATGGATGCTGAATTCATGTACTACCGATCTGGCTGCAAGAACGATTTATGCAAATGCTTCGGCCTCACTGGATGCGGATTCCATACACGATTTAGCCAAAGGGGAGTGAGAACGTCGTGCAGAATGCTAATATGGGGGATTCATTCCAGTGGAGACACCAATACTAAAATCGCAGTATAAGAGTTCGAGGCACCATGTCGAGAGAGATCAATCTAGGTCACTTGAGAGTGAGTTAAGTAAGTGGGAAATCCTTTAGCTCCATGGTGATGTGGGTCTTATGTCTTCGTTAAGTGAAACGTTGTGACTTCGTTAAAACGTAGCTCGTGACTGCAGGATGTCCAACTATTGTTCCGCCTCGGCCACCATTACCATGCTGCTAGTTAACACGTGCTTTGCGAATGCAAGTGTCCACCATTGCTCTGTTTCTGTCTTTGTGGAGTAAGATGCTCTAAGTAAGACGGAGTAAGATGCTGCATGTTCGATGAAAGGCAACACTAGGCTGATGAACGATCGCCATTGCTCTGGCTTGTCTCCTACATCGAATCGTCTGCTCTTTCTCGTGAATGTGCAGTGTATTTTCCTGATTTTATGCCTATCTGGATGTTCTAAGTGATTTTAGATTCAATGGAGAGAATCACCTCTGATGTCTCTCTTATGTTTTTAACTTTATCGTCAAAGACTTTTTCCATATTTTGCTGAAAATTTTATTGCTTATATTGACCCAGTTGCATTGTAGTAAATTCAGTTCTTGTTCTTTTAATTGTGTCTCTTTTATTTAGGCCCGTGTTCTTTATTTAGGCTCCATTTCGAAGATATCGTCTATACGCTTAAAAGCGTATAAATGCAAAAATGCATTACAGAAATTTGCGAAAATTCACAGAAAGTCCGAAAACTGTGTATAAATGATAAAATCGTATGAAAAAAGAAGCTTATAAACGGTGATTTGCTATACTACTAATAAAAATATGTTATAAAGTGTCTTATGACAAAATCGATTCTCCAAATTCACTTTACAATGTGATTGAATTCAAAATTAATGAAAGTTGTGTTGGAAATGCACAAAACCTCAAACTATACAAATATCGAAAACGAGCTAACATATTAACTGGAAGAGATCCTGGATTGATATTGATACAATTAACCTCAAAATTGATACATTTAACCGTGGCAAATTAGTGTTAAAATTAACATTTCGATTTTTAATTCCAATTTTAATGAATCGTAATAATCAAAATTTAACTACCGTTAATATTTAAGTATTATGGGAAAGAGAAAAAACACTTTCTGTGCCCAAATAATAGGATGCTACGGAAGTATTAATTTTAGATATAAAAATCCATTTTTGTTGCACATTTAGTGGTTATAGCTTTTCCCCCAAGAATAAATATCGCTCCACGATCGTTTTTTCCAATTTTTTATATACAAGATGGATGAAAGGTCTTGCTCGCTTATGATTGGTAGGATTAAAAGCCCATAAGACTTTTCTCATCAACTAACATTTCTGCGGCTTAGAAGAAATGTTCGAGGAAAAGTGGGAGATAATGCTCACATAAATTGGAACATAGTGTTTTTAAATTAAATATTGTGATAGATAATACCTGAATAAATCCTAGGCTTTAAAAAAAAGAAATTGTAGTAAAGACAATTACTTTCAGCAGAAGATGAGAAATGTTTCATTTCGTTTAATATGATTTTTTGTATTATGATTTTGTTTCAATGTTCATTATAATTAATCTAACTCGCTGCGTAAAATGTTATTAGTCTGAAAATTGTTTTAAGTGCGTAATGTGGAATTGACAAGGTGAAACCTATTAATTAGAAACTCAATAAATTTTAAATTTTATATAATTTCTAAAAATTTTTAGATAAGCGTTTTAATTATTTTAACAAGAAAATATAGTTTGAACAAGAAAATAAAGTTTCATTTTCTTCTAGTATGTGTAGAAGTTTAGAAACAAAACTACAATATATCGGTTGTTTTTTTTAATCCTCAACTCTCACATCTTTTCTAACCAATGTGAAATATCCGGGTAATTTTTGTAGTACTTGACTTATTACAATCTATTTCAGAATATTGTTTTAGATGTTTTAGTTTGTAAATTTTTCGGAAATTCCAGAAAAATGACAAAGGAGTACTTTAACACTCCACAAATACAGTGAATGCAAAAATGAAAAATTTAACATTTTTTTTTTGTCTTGAAGAATTTTAAGATTATATATTACGCTGTCCATACTGGATTTTATTAATTTTTTATTTTTACTCTCTAAATATTTTTTAACATCCTCTTTTTCTAATCAACTTCAATAATATGTGAATTTTTTGTTTCGTTTTTGATACAGAATGATATATCTCTGAATTTTTGTTCAGATATTTTTATGTTTATTATTTTTCTCAAGCTAAAATAAAAGATACCCAAACGTTCTTTCTGTTTCAATGAATATAAAAATTACCTCCCAGTGAATGTAAAGAAATGAAATATTTGGTATTTTAACTTGTTTTATTTTGGCATTCAACTTAATATTTTTTTTATTCTCCTAATCAATTGATTTACTTTAAATTTTGGAGTTTGCATAATTTTCTTGTAATTGGATCTCTATGATACCAAACTTACAGAGTGTCCAATGAAGAGTTGGGCGCACACACACGTGGTTTCCGACAGGGAAAAATGTGTATGTATTTCTACGGGCAGAAGAGCGTTAGATAGTGAGTTTGGCACACGCCACTATTCTATAAATGAAAGTACGCGCCAGTACCGTGAATTTTTAGTGTGGCGTTTCATTTCCTGTTGATAGGAGCAGTAGAACAACTTTAAACATTAATATCACGTGTTTTTTTAAAGGCTGTGTGGTGTGTGGCATCCATTGATTTACATTAATTTCTTCTGTTAGTAATTCAATTTCGAATATACATGTACTAGATTTTATGCAATTTTTGTTAGGACCTTTTCTTAAATTATACTATAATGATAATAAGATACTTTTTTCGATAACTTTTATATTTGAGCAAAATGAGTAGCTTCATTTTTTATGGTTTTGGTGTAAGTTCGATCATCAATTATGGTTATCATTTTAGCTTTAAATAAACATATGTATAATTATATGAATGGGGCAAAATATATTTATTTCAGTAGATTTTTATATTGCATTATTTAATCAAGAAGTGTAAAACAATTTTTTGTTTAAATGTGCATATTTGAATAACCTAGTTTTGACGTGTCATTTAACCTAATTCGACTATGCCTCATAATGCAATGGTATTGAGACATGTTATTGAGAATGGCATACTAAAGATATATTGCTTCTCCGTGTTTCGAAGTAAGTAATTGTAGTAAATTACATAATAAATTTACGATTTTACAAAAGAATATCACCATCCATATCTAAAGTTTTATCACTTGCCATAATATGTTCTCTTAGTTCCTTTAATAATGGCACATGGCATTATATCTCTCTTTTAGAAAGCCACTTATTTTAGAAAGCAGTTCGACTTGATGAAATGCCGTTCCTTATTGAAATGTTTAAATCCAGCACACGTAACACTATCAATATTTTTCTTAAGATCTGCTATCATATGTATGAATTTCTCGATAAAATAACATACTCTTCTTGTCACGATTATCCGTCTCTCTACTACTATTATTACCCGAGAGAGTAGAATCATTTTAGAAATTCAGACATGCAAAAGAGAAATTACATATAACACGACAAACGATAGTTTTAAACCTCTAATACCCACTTTTGCTGTATCAAAATAACTTTTCATTAAACCGCGCGGGATTTCTCGTTGCGATTTTTATGTTTTCCCACGTATTATTGAGAAAGAAATGTTTTCAAGGAAATTTACGATTTCGAGATTTCGATGCCAATATATGCTTTAAGACCTTCTGAACATGTTTTGGATATTTTTGAAGGTATGCCCGTTTGTCGGACTGTCCGATGTCTGTGGTCGATTTCTTGTGTACACGATAAGCAGTCACAAATATTAATGGAATTTTACGAAACTTTACATCATACTTTTTGCTATCAAGAGATCTAGAATTAGATAAAATGGTTTTAAATTCGAGTGAATACTATTATAATACGAATATAATACGAAATTTATTCGAAATTTTAATATTTTTTAGCTTGGCGGCATAAGACGAAATTTGACATAATTATGCATAAAAGGGTTTACTTTTGGCTCAATGATTATGAGACGTAATAGTTTCAATCATTGTGAAAAATAGCCGCTATATAATGTTTTTGTTCGTGACGTCATTAGCTCCCTTGGGAGGGGCAAGTTAGCTTCCCGGGGGGGGGGGGGGTACATTGTCAAGTATGAAACCAATAAAAATATTTATGCAAGCCCTTTAAAGTGAGGGATAGCACTCTACGGATCTCTATACGGAGGGGTAACACTCTATGTACTCGCAATACCGATTTTCTAAATTTTTTCTTGTAAAATTTGAAAAATAGATTTGAATTCTGGTATGAAAATGTCGTGTTGAGTCACACCCCACTTAATTTTTAGATTTGTGCAGTTTTCTTGATACGCCAGCATTTCATTCATCGTTTGCTACCATTTTCACTGCTCGTTTTACCGCTTGGTAAACATCATGTGCCCATGGCGAACTAATAGGTCAGATTTTATGGGAGGTTAAGGACTCATACGAGTAGCTTGCTAATATGGCTCATTTTATTATTGGTACGGTTTCCTACAAATCAATTAAAAACAGTATGATTTTATCATGTAATTATTGAGTTATATCTTGTCGTTTCTTAATGTGTTTAATATAGCTTAAAGATAACGATAGCTTTGTAAATACGTTACATTTTATTACATTATATTACAGTTTATTACATTTTATTATAAATAGTGCTAAATGGCTAAATTGAAATCAAATAGAATACAGAAAAAATAATTTTATTTGACAATGTTGAAAACATTATAAACCACTTATTTTATAATAATCTAAATTACATCTATATCTGTAATTTAACACTATTTAACAAAGAATACAAGATATATAATGATTTGATGAAGAAAAGTGCATTCAAATATACTGTATCGATGTTTTTTTTATATACATTTTTGAATTGAAAACGATTTTATAATCAATTTGCAAATTATAATTTATTTCTGAAATCCCACGAAATGTATTTATATTTTTCAATACTGGATGTAATTCTGCACAAATGGAGGATTTCATTCCCATTTTTATACATTTTATCATTATTTTCTTAATGCAAAAGATCGGATGCTACTGACAATTTGCTCGCATCGCACGAAGAAAATAATGAGATTTGTAATGAAGAACATATGCTGAGAGAAAACGTAGCTAATTCAAAATTGAATTCGGGATTATCGATCGACGTAGATGTATAAAATCATTAAAAAGTGAGTGTAAGCTCAGGGAATAAAGGGAAATTATATTTAATAAAATCAAATCAATCACGCTAAGATCCAGATTCCGCTGAAATTTTGACGCTCTAATCGAGTGACTCTATAACTAATCAATAATTTTAAATGTTGGTACATGGTATGCATTTCATAAATGATGTTATTAGCGCATGAAATTACTAATTATATTTTAGCTCATTCCATGTTTGGGAAAACTACTAATACAGCAGGAAATTAAATGGATAACTATGGCAATAAAATGTTTCTTACGTACCGAATTTTACGAAAAAAAAATCAGTAATATTCTTTTGAGTTTTGTTCATTAATATCGTCTTATACAATCGTAATACTTGCCAGTATTTTTTGATGTTCACCTTAAGTTTCATAAAAATATCTTATACGAATGACTTCCTAGTCATCTCTTGTGCTCATCACTGATTCTGCTTAAATCTCGTCCATATTCCCTTTACCATCATCATTTTATCTTCAGCAGTATGCAGAGATAATTTGACATTTTCCAGTATACCACTGTCTGTAAGTACTACCTCACTCGTTGTGAGAACAACATCGATATCTACGAATTCATCAAAATTCGGAAATATTTTATTGCCACGTCTTCAAAATGCTTTAACCAATCTTCAATAGACTGGAGGTAGAAGTCGGAATTTTTGACTTTGTCATAATATTTGGTAAAAAAACTCATATGGTTTGGTAAATAAATCACAAAATTTGGTAGGATACCCAACGTTATTGACAAAATGCGGTAAGCGGGATTTTTGTCATTACACTGGATGACCTATCTTGACAAGAAAGTAGAGTTGAAATACACATCATTTTTCATTTACTGAGAGGAAAAAACATTTCGATAAGCACAGCCAGGAAGTTGTTCTTGTTGAAACCCAGACCGTCCGACCTACCAGAAAGGTGTAAGGTAGCAGTTTGGACGGTCGGGAAGTGTCACCCAATTTAGACCGGAACCCAGTGGGGAAGGCATCCACAGGGACCGCACCCTCCTTCCCCTACCACCAACCTCTCGGAAGGACTTTCGGACCCATATGTTTAACGTGATCGTACTCCGCATGAACACGGCGGCAGTTTTGGCAGTGGCTCGAATCGAACCCGGGCCTACAGAGTGCAACTCCAGCGCGCTAACCAATGGGCTACCGCGCCCCAGGAAGTGTAAAAGTACCCCATATTAGAATACACAATAAGGTGTTTTTTTTAACTTAACAAGCGAGCTATTTGGAAGTTTTATGACACTATAACCAAGACAAAATAACGTTATCTCTAGGGTTCGCGATGGAATTTCTGAATTTTGACGGAAAAGCCGAGTTATCGCCACATCTGATGTTATTAAAGCTGAGTTCGACTGTATAATGGTACAGTATATAATAAACAGCTAAATCTTATACTACATTATCTTTAATTAGTTAAAATGCGTGTTCTAATTATGAAAACTAAAATCATTTTATCTACTGATGGATTTTTGTCTACTACATCTATACATGCATTTCATATACATACCATCACGACACATTAAGTCGTTATTTAGTTGACGTGTACACAAATAACAGCCATACAATCATACACATCTGATGCACCGTCACATAAAATGTAAACCTTTCCACATTTCCGAATCTTCAATATTGCTTTCTATGAGCATTATTATGAGAAAATAATTTATTTTTTAAATCAGCTAAAGCAGGAGCGGCCAACCCGTGGCACGCGTACCACAGTGTGGCACAGCGGAGTTTTAACAATGGTACGCGAATACTTATTGAAAAATTAAAAAATTTGAAAAAATAATAATGTCGTTTTAAGCAACTTTGTCAAAATCCGTAAAAACCCTACTCATACGCAACTGAATACAACAGCGCCGGAAAGTGGCACTGCTTGACACCAGTACAACGATGCGGTAAGACAGCGTGGTCATTGGACGAGAGCGAGTGCGACACTCTGGCTGTCTGGTTACCCACCTGAAATCCAAATCGAAATTATTGACCTACAGCACCATACCACACTGAAAAGCAAATACAACGGAAGGAACTTATTGTATAAGGCATTGTATAATGAGGTATATAAGGCATTGTATAAGGAGGTATATAAGGCATTGTATAAGGCATATATTTCAACTGCAAGTGATCCAAATTATATTGAATTTTGGAAATTTGTACCAACAAACAATTTTCCAAATTTACACGATTTGGCTGTCTGATATTGTTATAGGTTTGGATCAACATATGTTTGTGAACAAATGATTTCTATTATGAACATAATAAAATCAAAATATCGTTCAAGATTAACTGATATGCACCTAAAACACCTAATTTCGTTAGCATCTTCAAGAACTAATCCTAATATAGATGACTTGGTAAAAACACTACAAATTCAAAAGCCACATTAATTAAGTACTGACTGTTTAATAATAATTTAGAATTAAATGTTTCAAGTTATACATTTTTATTTTATACATAACCTAACTGACTGAACTTTTAAAAATGTTTAAAGTAAAACCTAAGTTTGTACTTTTGTTTTATTTATTATATTATTTTTTAAATCTCGACTACTCAGACTTACATTAAAAAAAAGTGTGCTATTTGCTTAAAAATCCCATAATCAGCCTATAAATAACATTTTTTCACCTTTTTATATTTCTTCGTATGTTGGAAAATTTGGAAGTGGCACGCATAATTTTTTTTTTCAGATAGTGGCTCTCTTCCCAAAAAAGTTGGCCACCCCTGAGCTAAAGTTTGGAATTTATCTTCAAAAGCATGCTACTTAGAAGATAAGATGGATTGAATAAAGTAAATATTTAACTACATAAGTTACTTTGTCTTCCATTGTAGTCAGAATAATACCATATTATAATGATTAAATTCAAATTTAATCAATGTATATATGTATATATTTTTCCAAATCAATCAATTAATCAATGTATATATTTTTCCACTTTTATCAGCTGTCCAATTGATTTGTCCATCGATTTGTCCAATTTCATTAGTTTAAAATCTGATAACTATTTATTAAAAAAAATCTACAATTCAATGTGAACAAGAGAACAAATAAAGGCGATATGTCACTTACGAAGATACATTTTAATCCAATATGCATTATCATTTCCTTATTGCTAACGATTCTACTATAAGTCATCTATAACTTTAATTAACCTTTGTTTCTCACAAGCAATTTTAGTTTCAAACAAACGACTTTCTTCTTTCTGAGAAAGCTTCCAGATGTAATGAAACGCTCCGTTTAACAATCGTTCATTTCCGTAAATAACACAAATCCAGCCAAAAGACAGTGACATTCCACAGGAAAACACAGTCAGTTAGCTGTCTGACATTAAAGAAGTTCCCTTTCAATTACGTAAGACCAATGCGGGATTTTATCCTTCATTATCTATTGTTTATAGCGTCTAGCAGTGTGTCTTTATTTGTTGATGACCGTGGTTGTCAATGATGTACCCTTCCATGTATGAACAATTATTTATTATTTTGCATGTAAACACGCAAAGAACGGATATTTAGGGAAAATATACAATTATTAATAATTGGCAAAAACATCATCACAGAGAAAACTGGAGTCTAGGACCTGTCAATGTCGAAATTTGGGCTTTGCCTCATGCAATAATGGTCCCAATAACCACCAAGTGAGTATATACCAAATTTTGTAGAATTTGGTCAATTAGTTGCTCAGCCAAAATGAATAAATACGACTTTTGCGGGTTTTGCAAAGAAAACATATGTTATTTTTTCCCGAATCACACTGCAACCTAATCAGCAGTAGGGTAACACAAAATTAATTTATCTACCAAACGAGTTCAATTAGTTTTTTACATACGATTTTTGCGAGTTATTTCGCAAAATGAGGGGGGGTTACTTTTTCCCTAATCGTACTAAAATCTAATCAGCACCATGGTAAACCACAAGTGGCGTACGTATCTAATTGTATAAAATTTGATCGATTAGATTTTCAGTTTGATTGGATACATACACTACACAGACAGACACATATACAGACGCCACTCTAAAAATAGTTATTTTCGTGTTCTACGGTGCTCGAAACTTGTAGATCCGTAGAAAATTCCAGATGTGGTTTTCGATACGTTTCCAATACTTTTCTGCATGACTCCAATACTTTCCCTATAAATTACTATGTATTGTAGGGAAAGTACAAATTGTGCAGCTGGTCAATTCCTGCCGTACAAATTGTGCAGCCGGTCAATTCCCGCCGTACAAATTGTGCAGCCGGTCAATTCCCGCCGTACAAATTGTGCAGCCGGTCAATTCCCGCCGTACAAATTGTGCAGCCGGTCAATTCCCGCCGTACAAATTGTGCAGCTGGTCAATTCCTGCCGTACAAATTGTGCAGCCGGTCAATTCCCGCCGTACAAATTGTGCAGCTGGTCAATTCCTGCCGTACAAATTGTGCAGCCGGTCAATTCCCGCCGTACAAATTGTGCAGCCGGTCAATTCCCGCCGTACAAATTGTGCAGCCGGTCAATTCCCGCCGATTTCCATTTGGACAGATTACTAATTAATCCTAGTATTTTTGTTTCTTTTAGCACCAGTTTATGATCCTCTGCTCCTCAAAGACTAAAAAGCATAAAATAAAAATATATTATTCTTTTAAATGCGGTTTTATCTTAAAATAGACTAAAAAATAGAAAATGAAATTTTCTCCAGTACCCATAAACTTGTCATACATACATGTCAAACAGTAAAAGCGTGGGAATTTTTCACTCGTTTCCACAATTATTAGAATCTTAAATTGTAGATAATCGCTGGCTTCAAATAATCTTAGAAGTTCTGAAATTTTCTATGATTTATTTGTCAACCAAATGAATATTCCATGATGAGTTTAAATAAAATACTAATTACACTTATTTGTACTGTGCCATTCAGACAAAATATTCAGCAGAAGGTTATTTGAAACAATGTGTAAATACAATGTGTAATTTTGGAAAAAAAAGGTTGTTGATAACTTTATAACAATATATTCCCCTTTTTATCATTTCCCCTTTTATACAATATCATAGCAATTTATTTCCCTTTTACAAGAACGTTTATACTAAATATTCGATAACATAGAAAAAAATCTGATGTGGGCAACACATGACTTTCCTTATATAATGAAATGAATTTACTACTTTTACAGTAAAATAAATAGGTTTTTCTTCTAGTAGATACTAATATCCTTTCCAATATATTGACTTTTCGACAATTAGTCGTCATTTTCATTGATTATCGTCATTTTTATACATTTGGCAAGATTTTCGTTAATTTGGCAACATTTCAAAAAGTAGCCAAGTTGGCGACATTCCGCCAATTTTGACACCAAAATCTCGCCAAGCGTTATGGACAAAGAAATAAGTTATATATATATATATATATATATATAACTTATTAGATATTGAATTTTCCACAATTAGTCGTCATTTTCATTGATTTAGCGTCATTTTTATCCATTTGGCGAGATTTTCGTTAAATTGGCAACATTTCAAAAAGTCGCCAAGTTGGCGACATTCCGCCAATTTCGTCGCCAAGCGTTCTCGCCAAGCGTTATGAACGAAGAAATAAGTTATTCTTACAGCAGATAAATTGGCGTTCAAATGCAAATGTATTACTCAAAGTATCTTTTTTCATGAATGGAACGAGCTAGATCCACGAGAATGATGTCACCCAATTTATCGCATGATATTATATATGAAAAGTGAACATGTTTCTCAATAGGAAATATTTTTTTCTATTTTATGTGACTTTTTGATAATTTTTTTGAAAAATGTGCAATATCTCGATAACGGTTCATATTAGCGTTCTAAAATTTATGTCAATCGTTTTCTAATGAAAAATTACATAAGGAATGTCTATTTACGTAACTTTATTATTGGTTTTGATATTTTGACGATATTTTCAAAATTTCAATCGAAAATTTAGGGGGGTTATGAACATTCGATTGCGTATAAAAACAATAGGCTTCCAGTGTTTACAGATTGTGATTTTTGTACCAAATTTGGTTCGAATCGGTCCATTCGTTCGTCAGTTATCGTCTCCACAGACCCACTGACACACACACACACACACACACACACACACACACACGCACACAGACATCACTTCAAAAATTTTTGATTCGTGATCAGGGATGCTTGAAACGTGCTCTCCCGTCGAAAACTCGAATTCGAATTTTCGACCCCGTCACAATACTTTCCTTATACATTATGTATATAAGGAAAGTAATAACAGTAATAAAATTTAATTAAATTAAGTGCCCATGCTTTTACTTTTATTCACGTGTGTATGGAAATTTTTGGGTACTGAAGAACAATTTGATTCCTAGAGTAATTTAAAATACTTTTTAGTGCATTTTGAAATAAAACCGTGTTTTATAAAAGGAAATTTAATATATATATATATATATATACATACATATATATGTTGTCCAAGTTATTAATGTTTATGCATATTATCTATCACTAATATCAGACACACACATTTTGTGTTCATTTTGAATAAATACTTGGACTTGACGAATAGTTTTTCAAAATGTACAATTCATTTATTTAGGCCTAGCGCTTATCTACGTATCTAGCTTTAATGCTTGGATTTTATTTGTTTTTAAATTATCGAATCCATTCCATTAATATTTGTTGATTATCTTTAACTTGATGACTGGTCATTTGCATTTTTTCCATTTGATTGATGATTCTCTATTTAATACTCATTTTTCTTATGTAGGCATTCTTGTAAAGTTTGGATTTTTGAGTTGTTACTTCTCTCTATTCTATCATTCATCGGATTTTCAAACGATTATATATATATATATTTAATTGGTAAGAACTGAATTACACTAAAGTTAGCTGCATTTGCGCTGAATTGGTGTTAATTTTTATCTCACATTTTTATATCAATGTTTATCTCATTATTTTTCTATGGTGATGCTAATATTTCACGATTACTTGAATTAATTATTTTTATCATTACTTCTTTCTCTAATATTTATCCATGTACTTGTTTGCTGCATTATGCGCGTATTGTATATTGGTTATTTTGTTTTATGTCAAATTGTTTTACGAATTTTCGTAGTAAAATCCTACTTTAATTAGTAAGAACTGAATTACACTAAAGTTAGCTGCATTTGGGCTGACTTGGGGTTACATTTTATCTTAAATTTTTATCTGAACTTGTATCTCATTATTCCTCTAAGATGTTAATATTTCACGATTACCTGCATTAATTATTTTAATTATTACTTCTTTCTATATATATATATACATATATATAGCAAATGAAAGTATGAAGGAAAAAATGGGAATCAAGCCAACGGGAAAACATAAATGGCTGAAATGGGTAACTGCTTTACGTACTTGTGCAGCATTGCGCCATCTACGTTAAGCCTTTTTTCATACTTATGTATGCTTACGTTTTCTTCATCTGATTACTTTTGTATTATATTATATATATATATATATATATATATATACATATATATATATATATATATATATATATATATATATATATATATATACATATATATATATATATATATATATATATATATATATATATATATATATATATATATATATATATATACATATATATATATATATATATATATATATATATATATATATATATATATATATATATATATAAGTGCATTTTCATATTTATAACTCCCTGGATGGGTTTCATTGGAGGTTGAGTGGTGGTCAACTGTTTATTCCCACCTCTGATTCCCAGGTTTATTTCTTCTCCTGCTTCTCCCTGATGCATTTCAGCTTTTTTAATTTTGTTACAACTGCTTGCCTTCACTGCACGTGTATACAAAGTTCCTGCCTCATGGATCATGTTAGTACCGGCTTTCTTAATAATTTTTCATTTTTTCCTTCATTAATGCTTGTAGTCTGAGTTTATATTATTTATAGTAACTTACTATTACTATATCTGAAATAAGAGAACTTGTTTGGATTAATTACTCAAACAAAGACATGGAAAAGACCTGATGAAGAGTTTAGTCTATATCTAGATGAAAAGTCTAGTCTGGAAAGAGTAAGACGTGATGAAGAATCTAGTTTAATTAACCTCCAAATTAAGCCAGTGCTATCCATTACATTTTTCGGCATAGCCGTGGTCTAACTGTTTTGGTAATTTTATTGTATTAATATTTCGTAATTACTTTTAATTGCTTATTATACTATCCTTTTAATATATATATATATATATATATATATATATATATATATATATATATATATATATATATATATATATATATATATATATATATATATATATATATATATATATATATATATATAAATATATTCAACATTGAAAATGTCTTTTAATATGGTAAGAAGTATTTATATTTTTACATTTCAAAAATACATGCCAAATAAGTAATTTGTCATTTTTTATAGTATAACTCAGGCGAATAAAAATATTTTTTAGAAGCAGAAATTTCCATTATATCCCATTATCTTATCTCAAAGTGTCGAAAAAGTATTGTGATACTTTGGAAGATATTTATTACAATTTTCCTTTGCCAAAGTTCATCTAAACTTTTGAATTTGAAAAGTTTTATGTAAATACAAATAAAAAAAAAAATCATATTTAGAAAGTGAAAATTAGCCTTTGCTACGAAGGGGAAACATTTCTTCGACATGTAACAAAAATGTATTTGTGACAGACATGATCAATAATTTTCTTTATATACGGAGATATTAACGGTGAGATTCAATCATTAAAAATAAATCAAATTAAAAAATTTATGCAGATCATGGGTGGGGCAATTTAACAGTAAGACATACATATTTAAAAAAAATAGAGAAGAAGAACATGTATTAGCTCAATATATCCGAAATAGACAGCTCTGTTGTTCGAAAACTTACAAGCTATTGCTCGCACCAAGTTTTACATTTCCGCAATTTTCTCAACATTTTATAATGCAATGGGCACTATTTAATGATGAACAATTTTATACCAATAAATTACATATGGAAGGTTATATAAAAAGTATATACCGCTTATTTACGGTGTCCCAAAAACACTGACCTCGGCTATTATTCATTTAATATTGATATTAGACATATATAATAATTTACAAAGTTGCGTAAAGAAAGATACAGAATTTTATGAAATCGATAAAAAATTTCAGGGGATTAAATTTGAAGAAATACAAAATTAAAATTTTTATGCGACCCCCGTTCAAAAACATTTCCAATGAGTAAAATGATTTTGAAGCATGATACATAGTTGAATATTTATACTGTATATATATATATATATATATATATATATATATATATATATATATATATATATATAACAGTATAAATATTCATTATGAGGTGAGCATTTCACCTCACTTCGTCAATGCGGTGCCCACTCGCATTGACGAAGTGAGGTGAAATGCTCAGTCACTAGTTTATCTTACACGTGGTGCTATGCTTTTGATTTCGTGTTTCAGTTCGAGGAGGTATTGTTTTTCAGATTTGTATAATTCATTTGATTTATTTTTCTCCTTCCACTAGCCAGTAGACAGTTCCAATGGTGTCTATAGTTAAATACTATCGCCATTGTCAGAAACTGGCTATTCTATCGGTTTTAATTCGAATTGTATGGCTGTCCTGATGAGAATGCAATTTCGAACTAACCGCCATTTTTTGTGGGGGTTTCAATTGATTGTTATCTATTCTTAATCTCTTATCGTAAGCTGATTATTATTGCCTATTCTCATTTTTGCCGAGTTTTATTTTTATTTATTTTTATATACTTTTAATTGTGATTTTTGAATCCTAATATTCTTCTCATCCCCCTTTCCATTGTAGTGATATGTTACCTTCTCTCTTTATCCTTAGTCTTGGTCTATAGTTACTCATTTGTAACAGATATGCTAGAGATGGTTTTTTTTTTTTGTACATACAGTAGTTTATGCATTATTTTCGATTAAAATCCTTTAATTTTTATTTATATATAAATATATATATATATATATATATATATATATGTACTTATAATACAATATTTACTTAAAAACTTTGTTTAAATAACGAATTATATTTTGTTGCACAAGGATATATGTATAAATGCTATCTTGACCCTACTTTATGCATCAAGACAAATGAAATTGCTTCAGTATGCCAAAATAACATATTACTTAACAAAACACAATGGATATTGTTTTCCTATCTATTGAATTAGTTTCTGAATTATTTTAAAATATTTTAATTATTTTTCCTTCTGCTCTCTCAAATTTCCTTTACCCGATTATCAATAAAATAATTCCCGAACCCATGCATGACTTCATTTGAAGGGAAATTAGTATTTTTAAGACAGACTTTATCAAATTTTATCAAATGAGAAATTACATTTAGAGAAAAAGTAAAACATTTTTATTTTGTCTTCACTCATGCCCTCATTCATTAGATGGGTAATTGCACGGAATAGAGAGGCAACAGCAACAAATATCAGCACTAATAAATGAGTTATTTGCCCAGGATTAAAGCAAACCAAGTGAAAATTCTTGAAGGCATTAGTATGGGCAAATATTTATTCGAAGCTTAAAGTATCATCAAATGATTATCGGTTTTAGATACGCAGAACAATTACTTAGTTTGAGGAATCAGTGGTGCGCACTGCTAAATTTCCCAGAAGCCATTATGACTTAAATACTATGATAGGGTCCCTCGTATCAGATCGTCGTTTGAAATTAGTACCCATTAAAATTTTGAGAATATCCGTTTGAATAAGATATTGAAATATCTTCAGAAAACTGAAACCGTTGTATTATTAGGGTTTAAAGCATTTTTCAGGCAGTTTCAAACGCGATTTGCATAATTGCTGTTGAAAACTTGATTAAGCTTCTAGTAGATGCATCCCCAACATCTATAAGAGGCAACATTTAACTAGTTTTAATGATCATTTATTCCTATGTATTCATGTATTTGTAAACAGGCCATCATTTAGATACAACTGATATGGAATACAAAGGTTTGTTTTTCTGAAATTTTAATTTTTTTTTTGTGATTTAAAATAATGATTCTCTTTAAAAATACAAAACAGTTGTTCTCCAAAGGAATGTGCAATCAATCTTCGTATAAAACTAACTTTTTTAAGCAACGTTTTATGAAGTGTTCAAGTAAGTGTGAAAGAGCACATTTTTATTATATTTTCTATATAGTGTAATGCATATGGGAATATATGAATGGAGTTGGAAATTAGATATCGAGTTTTCAATGGATGTATCTTCAATGGATTAACAAATTTTCTATTTTTATAACGATTATGTATACGAATGTTTGTCTGTGTATGTCTTTGCAATCTATATGTCTAAGCATACTAAAACAATATGTGTTCAAATTGCAAGGAATTTGGAAGTCAAGAAATCTATATCATTTTGGTGCTCATCAGATTTGGTACAATTCTGAAAAAGAAATTGACCTCTTATATCGTAAAATCTGCCAAAATATGTTAATATGTATATGCTTAAATGTATTTATACATAATTTTTGGTGCTGCAAAGACAAAAAACACTCCTAACACTCCTATTACTCACCGGCCACTCAAACTTCTTCTCGTACACTAGGGTGAGTCCAGTGGTCTGGGTTTTCGACTCCTAATATTCTAGGATGGATAATTCTTGTAATTATTATTTATTTGAGATTTTGGTGAAATTTCTTCAAAACTAGCCAAATCGTGGAATAAAAATAGAAATTATTTTAAATTTTATATATTAATAAAACGACAATTAAATATTCACTCGACTTGATAATTGTACTAAAAGACTAAAATTAATGTTTACAAACGAAAAAAAAACATTAATTTGACTCGTATGTGAAGAACAAACAAAAATAACAACTTATTTAAACAAATATAAGGATCTATTGACCTGCATTAAGGAAAACGAAGCGGAAACTAAAGACTACATTAGCATCCGTGAATTTATTTGTAAAATTCCTAAATTTCAGAAAAAAAGTTATCACGCTTGAAAGCGCGGAGAGATTACTTACTTTCAGTAACCAGTGGTACGCACTGTCAAACTTATTAGATTTTATCCGTAATTGGTACTTTAAAAGAAATGTTCTTGTTCAGCCAGTTAATCGCAGTGACCTGTCATAGAAATCCTAAGTGGGTGTTTAAATAAGAGATTTGGGTATTTCAATAAATTTTAATGATTTCTTTTAGAGATAGTATTTAGAGTATTCTAAATGCAGTTTTAAACATTTGAACTCGAAGTCAAAAACACGAAATAAAAGCAAATACAAGAAACAGTGAAATATATTTAAAACCTGGATTACTTTCCAATTGGTTTTCTCGGGGGAATTCTAAATTCCGGTCATGGGTATATAAACTTCTCTGATTTTGGGCCCATTTTACATTTTTGGCTTTGGGTTTGTTGGTTATTTTTCATTGATGAAGGGGACCAAGCGTATCCTCGAAACAGTCGTATGCTACAATGATTTCATTTGTGCTTAAATGCGTTGCTCAAATTTCTTATATTTTGCGCAAAGTAGACTTATTGATTGAGATGTAATTTATATGCAATGAATGAAGAACACGAGGGAAATCGCTTTATTATTTTTAAAATGATACAGAAATTGATACTAGCACATTTTCAAAAAGGTTTAGACAGGGGCGGCATTTCAGCATTTCATTTGGGGGTGCGAGATTTGTATGAAAATCCACAATATGAAATAGATAAAATGTTTGTTAACAGGGGGGAAGGGGAGAGAGGGATCACAAAATTGAATTGATGTTGAGAAAAATAAATGTTGTTAACGTAATTTTTGTACATAATTGTTGTTAACATATTTTTTATAAATACAAATATCTATATTTATTTACTTGTTATTGAAGTTTTAAACGCCGGTTCTTAGATTCTGGATGAAGAGAAAATTTTGTTACAATATCATCATAATCCAGTGGTATATCTTGTTCTATAGCTAAAACAGCTAAAGATGAAAGTCTTTCTTGTACCAATGTACTGTGAAAATAATTTTTCAACCTCCTGAGACACGAAAAAGACCTTTCACAACTGGCTGAGCTGATTGGCAACATCAAAAACAATTTAACTAATAATGTTATGACAGGAAACCCATTTTTTAAATTCCGCTCTTTAAAATAATCCATGCGATTTTGAAATTGGGATGGTCTATGTTTACATTTTTCACCATTGAATAAAACAGCCGCAATTCACATAGCAATTCCTCTTTCTGGAAGTTATATACTTTGCATATGGTTGAAACTTTTTCTTTTCCAACATCTGATCCGGATAATACTGAACTAAGGACAAACAAAACGGATATATTGTTCTCATTAAATATTGTCTCAATTTCATTAGATGCTGAATCTATAATTTCATATTGAATATTGGTTCTGTGATATGATTTAAAATCATCATGGAGATTTTTTCACCGAATTCGCTTGGGATTTTTTTTACGCCTTTTCAGTTTTGGTCCAGAAAAATAATTTTTTTGTCCAGAATAAGAAAAATTTGGGGGCGCGACCGCGCCCCCTCGCGCCCCCTATTTGCCGCCCCTCATGATGATGAGTGTCGTACAAGACAGAGCACCAGGCGCGAAGCGCCTTTAATCTCCAGTTTCAATATGTGGTTCTTATCGTCAAACTGTGACATTAATTCAGTGACCCTAATTGGAGGTTCGAGGTTTTTATTTACTATTTTTTATTATTTATCCTAGCTCCTAGTGTGGCAGTTTGTTGCACATTTAGAGTTTAAGCAGTTTGGGGGGTTGATGCAGATCTAAGGGTTACCTAGCGTTTTGGCAGTTTAGTGTTTAGAATTTTTTTTTTTTTTTTTTTTTTTTTTATAAAATAATAGTCGCGAGTTTTATTTTAAAATCAGATGTTTGAGGTGGGATCATTTAATTCCGATTATCGATGTTTAGAACAGCGCGGGGTCTCTTACGAGATTTGGCCTTGCGATGATCATAGTCATGCAGATTGAATAACAGTTCGTTTGGAACGGATGGCAAATTTCTGTAAAATTTAAGCGCTAGCTTTTTAATTTGGGCTCTAACAGTTTTTATTTTGAAGTCATTCCTAATTACCGAGTTTCTTAAGTACCTGGGAGGTTTCCTGATAATCCGTAGGATTTTGTTTTGTTTTGTCTCTAGGAGGTCTATTGTAGTTTTACAGGCATATCCCCATACGGGTGCTGCATACAGCATTCCCGGGCGGATGACCGATTTATAAATTAGGAGTTTATTTTGATAACTTAGATTTCCGTTTCCTATCATTGGGTATAAGGCTCCTGTGGCCATATACGCTTTTTTGATTAAGTTCGTTACGTGCTGTTTCCAGGTTAGGTGGGAATCTATCGTTACACCTAGGTATTTAGTAGATTTTTCCGCTTTTAGGGCATGGTTGTTTATGTACAGAGGCGGCGGAGGTTTACGTTTTCTTGAGAAATAAATCCAATGACATTTATTGGGGTTTAATTTTATTCGCCATTTTTCCAGCCAAGTTTGGAGTATGTCTAAGTGTTGTTGTAGCTGTCTGTGCATTACTGAGACATAAACTGGTTTAGACTTTAAAATTTTAAATAAATTATTATTAAACCTTTTCTGGTAGATTATTCCCTTCTTAGAATTACAATCCGATTAATTTCAAAATCTACAAACAACTTAGTTTAAAATTATCGTTTATAATCATCGTTGTTTTGAGAAATATTCTTGACTTAAATTTGAAATAATACGTACTTTTTTAAAAAAATAAATTTTCTTTTAATTTCAGTTACTGTATCATTCATTTATTCTTTATTAGTTACTTGTAACGGCCAGACAACGGCAATTAATTTTTTCTCAAATGTATGTGTTATATCACCATGACTAAATGCTGTCACGAGGAAATTTTTGAATACATAACTATCCATGGATTAGTCACTCAGCAATAATTTCTGAGCTACCAAATGCCGAACGTTTACTTAATTAATGCGGTGGTACGCAAAACTGAATTTCCCTCATATCCCTTCCTTTGCGAAAATAACATGAACCTACAGTCCTGTTAACCATTAATAGAAATTATCTTCCATTGAAACGCGGAGAACAACAAAACGGCTTTTTGGTGGATATTTTAAAATTTCGAAGGAGCTGAATGCGTGTTATTTGCAGAATTGTTCAACAATTTCAAAGGTAGTTTTAGACACAATTTATATAAAGGATTTGCATAATTTACCTTCAAAGCGTATACGTTTCATCTTTAAAATAGTTTTAGTGGATATTTACATTCATACAGGAAATGTAACGGAATCGCACATTACATTATTAACCTCAACATTTACTTAACCAATAAAAACATAACACCTTGATATACGAATTAAGATACATTTATTAAGTATAGTTCAGGAGCCGACGTGGTGGTCGAGTGGTCAAGGCGAGCGTTTCCACAGCAATCGCTCGACCGCCGCGTTATAGGTTCGAGTCCCATGTAAGGCATGGATGTTTGTGTTGTGGGCGTTTGTGTGTGTTCCGCCCCCTCTGGTTCGCCTGGGGCAACGTCCTAGGACGGCTAAATGGTTCACGTTCTGGCCGCTGACAAAAAGACGAATGATGATATGTCCAGTGCCTGGCTATTTGATAAAAAAAAAGTGTAATTCAGGATATAAACCACACACCCTACATTTCTGTAATATTTGCAAAATTGAAATCAATGGCAAATTTTGCTATCAATGGCAAGATTTGCAAAATTTAAATCAATGGCATTACTTGGCAAAATTTAAATCCGAAAAATCCCACAGAAGTCAATGCTTACAATGGCTTATGACACATACGACGTATCCGAGACGTTGTTGTATGCCAAGCTGAAGTGTAGATTCAGGATATAAACCACATCCCCTACATTTCTCTAAGATTTACACGTGACAAAATTTATATCTGCGTGCGTCCCGCTGATGCCAATGTCTGCAATGGCTTATGATATACGACGTATTAAAGACGTCCTTGTATGTTACGTGATTAAATGTTATTAATTGCTACATTACTTTTATAAATTAGGCAATTTTTTGCATATTCTATCATCGCCTGAATTTTTAAATATATTATATGTAAAATTATCAAACTTTTAGCTGTGGATAAACACTATCTTTTAATTTCGACATCGACGAACGACTATGTTTAAACAAAAATCAGCGTCTTTAATCACGCTTTATAGAAAAATATTCAAGAATTAAATTTGAATTAATACGAATTTGGTATTTGAATAAAACTTATTTTTTCGCAAAAATATGCATTATATAGAACTAAGATTACATGAAACCATGCGGAAATGTTCGAATAAATTAGTGCCGGTATATATTTATCCTTGAATTAGTTTTTCAGCAAATAATTTCGGATTTTCAAAATGGAGAGCGTTTACTTAGATTATAAAATGAGTATTGCGCACTGCTAATACTCCCTGCCATGTATATAATATTCCTGATATTGATACTATCTATAAATAATATTCCTGGAATTTCTACATGTATAATATTCTTGCTATTGAAATGCGAACAGAAGAGGTTTTTATGTGAGATATTTTATTCTTTTAAGAAGCTCAAAAGGTGCTATTTGCATAATTGTTAAACGCTAGTTTCAAGCTCAATTTTCATAAATTATTTTCATAAATTACTTTGAACACGTATACGTATAATCTTTAAAATATTCATTATGTTATATGCAATTATGTGTCACCTAATATGGTGAAGCAAATATGTTTTTTAAAATTTTTGCCGTGAATCAACTTTTGGAACATGGCTATTAAGTAATAAATTATCATATTTTTAAAGGTGTACTAGACCATTGGCTCGACTTCCGACGTAAAAGGTATGAGTGGGGGTGCTTTCCCGAAGGTATAGGATACTTGCCCGGTCTGGACTTATTTGAACAGCACCTACACGTCACATGCAGTAATCACCGAGCTTTAAAATTATAAATAAAAGACAAATAAATAAAAACAATTTGTTTAAGTAACTTTACTGTGTAGCAGCTTTTAACGAACGTTATCACATTACTATCACATTAACGAATACATTACGTTCACATTAATGAAGGTATCACACAACGAAATGAACGTTTCACATCAGGATACTAGGATACATGTCAATATTACAGGATACTTGGCAATATGTCAATCTACTGAAAGTAACTGGTCTAATACTAGTCTTTCTGTCTAATGCTGCAGAAACAAACCATTCCGATGCGGTAAGATGACTGAATGTTTTAAAATGATAATGCAGTGAACTTATGCTATATTATACTTATGCTATATATGCTTATATTATATTAATTATCATAAAAATTATTTCACCGCAATTCTTTAAAATGCCAATTTACTCATTATCAAGAAACCATTTTCATAATATTTAAGTATAACATCGATCTATTTGAACGTTAATATCTGAAACAGTAGCGGGAATAAGTAATAGTAAAAATGATAATTAATGAGCATTTTATTAAAAATGTCTCATTCATTCACTTTCTCAAAACATTTTATTGAATTTTCCAACTTTAAATGTGAAGAATGTCCTACTACTACGCTACAAAATATCCACTTCTAATTAGCAAGTAATTAATTTCTGAGTGGACGAATGATTTAGCTTCGGAAAAAAAAATATACATAAATTCAAATAGCATCCAAGCATGCAAACCCCAAAAATGTAAAATAAGGAAGTTAAACCCCAAAAATGTAAAATAAGGATGTTATTTTAAATAAACATTTATTTATTTTCAATAATTGTATCCTTTATTTAATGTGTTAACTCATATTAAGACCAGATTGAAGCAGCATTTTTGTAGCACCAAGGGTTCTGCAGCTGCTTGCTATGTTAGCCAACCCCGAGGAGCTCTTTTTGAAGAGATCGTTTTTGAGAAAATTTAATAAATGTCGATGTAAGAAATACTAATAGTGCAAGACACGCAAAATAACAATTTTGGGACTTTGTTTTCAAGTTACGATATCGCTTGTATATTAGTTTAAAAGGGTAAACACATGAATACTTTGAGATATGTTCAAAATGAAATGAAAAAACTTTTAACGGGCTTGCAGCAGCTCTAGAGCGCTTCCTATTTTCGTTTCTAATGCGATAAAATTGTTTTAACTTTTGTGGTATTTTATAATAGTGTAAAGAAATTTATTGATTTGAGCTTTATTACTAACCGTGTGTACATTTAATTCCAGATTTAACTGATTGTAAAATATATGCGGTTTCAAATAAAAGTGACTTACATTGTTATACGATAAACAGACAGTTAGCGAGCTAAAAGTTCTAACAATTGGGATCGTGAAAAATTAGCGTTTCATGATTTTGAAGCACTTGTGCACAAAATTCCATGGTACACACGGCACTTAGATTTCCCGCTACAGGCATCACAGATACACAGAAACACATACATACATATTTATTTATTATGTAAGATATTTAATTAGCTAAAACTTTAATCAAAGCTCTATGCACGTCTTGTACACCTGATACTTGTACGTCTTTTACATCTGGGTTCATATTAGCCTATGAGTCCAATTTTAGAAGTGTACCTTTCATGTAAGATATTTAATTAGCTAAAACTTTAATCAAAACTCTATGCACGTCTTGTACACCTGATACTTGTACGTCTTTTACATATGGGTTCATATTAGCCTATGAGTCCAATTTTAGAAGTGTACCTTTCATGTAAGATATTTAATTAGCTAAAACTTTAATCAAAACTCTATGCACGTCTTGTACACCTGATACTTGTACATCTTTTACATCTGGGTTCATATTAGCCTATGAGTCCAATTTTAGAAGTGTACCTTTCATGTCTGTTCATGATGTGGTGTCAAAAATTCGAAAAAAAATCAGAAATGCTGGAATACATTAACATAAGAATATGCGAATAGGATCACATGGATTTACAATGAGAATATAACTAGCGTTTCTGCAAATGCTTATATATTTAAGAAAATGTAAGAGTATTACTTATTCAGAAACATAGAATATTAAATATACAAAAAGGGCTCCCTTACAAGTCCTTATGCATGTCTTTAACAAGTTACAATTCGTATATCGAAAACGAAGCAGGATAGGTATAATTTTCAGTTACAAAATTTACAAGAACTCATTCTATTTAGTATAGAAATACGTTCGGTTTACACAAATGATGAAAAATGATACCGACAAAAATAAATAATTATTGTATCAGCAGTTATCATTTTTTACAACATTTATTTTTACTGGAAAAATCGTAATTGCAAATAAATTAAAATGAACTTATTACCCGATGCTATATGCATTTTACATGCTACCCGATGTTATATGTATTTTATATGCTATTTTACTATATGCATTTATAGCCATTTCCTTCAGAAGTACCTAAGTATAACGAGCCATTTACATACTTATCGTTTTTTGTCGACTATCTATGTGCATGCTATGTGCGAGTCACACGTATGGTTTTACTAAATAAAGAACACTATGCAACTTTTTGATTGAAAATGCTCACCTATCTAACTTCGTTTTTGAGACAGGTAACTTTGAACAGGTCTAACTTCTTCAATTTGCCGCTAGTGGCGCTGCAAGCTACCTCAATATATATGGCATAATAGCTCTCCAATTAGTAGATCCTGCATTTGCAGATCTACAATCAAACATTAAAAGGATGAATACAGACTTATAAGGGAATCCTGTATATTAGACCGCCCTTCTGCTTTCACATCTTTGGAGGGGTTTTACAGCTTAGCTAGTCACGTGAAAATAAAATCCACCAAAATTCTGTGAAAAGTACTTTGAAAGAGATATTATAATCTTTACAGCTATCTGGAAGCTCGCTTTTGTGCAAATGTATATCATTGTTATAGAGTGTCTTATGACATAGACTTATGACATTGCTTCAAAAAGCTTTGCAATGATTCTTCTATGCCATCATGACTACAACTCTAAACCGGTTTTAATGTTCGCATATCTGAGATCTATTCACGTGTTGACAATCGTCCCACATCTCAAGTGTAACCGATATAAACAATACCAAGTCTTTTAAAGTATAAGAAAAGTGTATCTTATTTTTGAATTAAAATAACTGAACCGGCTCAATTTCAAATGATTTAAGGCAGAAAATTGATAGCAAATAAATGTGGTTAGGTATTTTGTTGGTAGTTTTAATGTAACATTTTTAATCATTAGAAAATCTTATTTTAGTACTTTGCTTTAAGTTTTGGGTGCGAAACATCTTAGGACGCGGGATAGGAGGTAATCATGAAAGAAAAGTGACGGGGATGAAAAGGGGATATATAATGGGAGTGGCATCATATTGTTACGAATACGTAACATGGAAACATTGTTATAATTTTAAAGTTTAGGTTGCATGACTTCGTCGACAAATTAGTTAACCTTCGTAAGGAACTTGCTGAATATCACTAACTTGGTAACTTTTGCGACTTCTAGAGACTTTTCGAATTTTGTTGTTTGGCTAAAAACTTGACGCGTGGTGACTCTTTCCTGAACTATTTACAACGATTATATATAAGCTCGCCATCGTATTGTTAGGTTGTTTACATGATACGAGTAAAATATATGTCGAATATATCTGACGAACATATCTGTCGAACATATCTATCGAAAATATATGTTTTATCAAACAATTCAGGTAGAAAAGTTTAAAAACATTAACATTTAAATCTACTGCATATGTGTATCACATCTATAGGCCAGTAGGCACTTATTTCTTGCGCCTACAGCACGCTAGCCCGCCGGAGTAACTGCAGACGTTACATCTAAACATTCGAAGCTTTCGTCATTTCTAGTAAGCTTGGAAAGAAAAGAATGCATTCTCTTAATGTATAAAAATTGTATAATTCAAAAAACTGAAAATTGTTGAAACTTTGTACCTTCATTTGTACCTTTTAACTGTATACCTGTATTCCTTCGTTTGTACTTGATAACTTTTCACTTTGTACCATTGCCACATACAACACACATCAATATTTCCATATACGAAATACATCATATTCTTACTACGGAATTGCTCCCTATTTTTTTCTACCTTCTTTGAAAAGGGAACTTTTTTTTCATTACTATACACACAATATATATATATATATATATATATAACTTTAAATATACTAGAACTATGAAATGTCGGATTCTGATCATTAATAACAGAAATATAAAACAATATTTGTTGAGCATAAAATTAAACGTCATTCCCTTTTTGATGCCATGCTCTTCAATGGGACTAAACTGAAAGATAATACTGATGACATTAATTAACAAATTAATCATCAATACTCATTCATTTTTCTTACTCTCACATAACACAGAATTCTTCATCGATTGATTTTAGACAGAATAATAATTTTTCACCCGTTTTTCAATTCCCCTTTTCAATTACCAAGCAATTAATTTTCTTACTGATTCACGAGAGTGTTTCAAGAAAAAATAGCAGTTGAAAGCTTCCTCTAAGGCTCCATTATTTTCGAGTGGACTGCATACATTGTAATACATTGGAAAATTGGAAACGTATACATTGTAGTCATTGCATTTCAAATTTAATTTTGTATAATCACATGGAAAGGTTATGGATATTAAAGGTTATCGGAACTACAATTAAAATGCATCAACTGATAAATTTTAATAAATAATTATGTATTATATATTTATTAGACTTATGTATTCTATATTTATTAAATATTTATATACTGTATATTTATTGCTGTGTTATCACATGGAAAGTTTATGGAACCGAGATTAAAAGTTATGAATATGATGATTAAAATACCTCATATGTTAACTTTCAATAAATAATTATGTATTGCATATTTATTAACGACTTTTGTATTGTATATTTATTGCATATTTATTAAAATCAGTGAAAACCATTATTCTTATTTAAATCTTAGATCATTTAGCATTTTTGTTTAGTGCTCTACTTTAGTGCTCTTGCCAGAATTCCATATTGGTGTTCTCTGCTTATGGATTTTAATTATTTTGCTACACTTTGATTCTTGATTTGCTTAAATAGCTGCAGAGAGCAATTGATACATGTTTAATTTCATATCAGATTAGACATTTTGTGACAGCGGAATGGATAGTGTTATCTAAATATGACATTTCCACACTTTATAAAATTTTTGAATATCAAACACCGCTTCAAATTTAGGAATATAAATGGCGCACATTTTATAGTTTTGTTAATAAGGCAATTGCAGCATGCAAAACAATATGTCCGATCACTGCATTTTGCTCTATCTTTAACGTTTTTAGAAAAAAATTTAATTCTGGCATTATTTTTCAATTCTTTTAATTTGAGGAATAGAGAACAAATGATTTCAGAATTTGAAAAGTAACTCGGTTGTCATACTTATCACAGCTTATTCAAAAACTACAAATCAATCCATTGATAAAATTTAAAAAAAAAATGTTTGTTGTACCTATAAATTAAAATATCTGTAGCACGATTAATTGTACACCCAATAACATTAAATAGAAAGATTTTGGATATATTTCCTAAGCAAGATATTAACAAAACGAATGTTCTGTGTCTCGCCGTTCGTGAATTATGTCTGAAAGAATGTTAGAATAAAAGTTTTCATGATTTATAAATTTATATGAGCAAATTGTAATATTTCAATTTTTTTTTCAAAATTTAGAGGTTGTGTTCCACATGTTTGCAATGTTTACTATTTCTACTTTCAGTAGTTTGAGCCAGTTAAGTGTCCCTTAGTCAGTCAGTAAAGTCTCAGCAGTTGTACATAAAACAAAAGCAAAAATATCTGCGATTTATAACTTTTTCGAACAAAATATCTAGATTTTAGATTTTTCCTATTATTTAGATATCAAGACTCACGTTTACAAAGATTTACGTTTCTACCTTCAGTATTTTTGGGCTACCAAAGTGACCCTTAACTTAGTTAGTCTCATCCAGCTGTATATATTATTATTAAAAATGTTATAATATGATATGAGTTGCAGTTATTTGATCGCAGGAAAAATCTGAGCTATTTAGTCACATTTTTATAATTTACAACAGTTTTTCTCAGATCGTTTGAAACGTTATGTTTGATATTATGTGCCGCCTAGATCATATGTACAGTTTTTAATTTACAAGAATGTTTTAAATTGCAAATTTATCTTCATTTTATAGAACTTATTTACATATATAAAACTGTGGTGTGCGTTATATAAGGTATCGCATATTCCCACATCCATCATCATATATTTTGATAGGTATTGGTGACATATTAATCTACATCATATATCAAACTACGTTATCATGCTAGACCAAGGGACCAGAAAAACTAATTGATTATGCATTTAATATTCTCATTTTTCAGAGGACTTATTTGCAGATTGAAAATACGTGAAAGAGGCTAAAAGTATTTTCTTTATTATTATTGTAGCAGCTTGAATACATTTACTAATGCTTTTACAACGCACTGAATTTTTTACGGATATCGTTTTCTTAAGAATTTTGAATATTTGATTATGCAGTGGCTGATTGTTGATGTTTCTAATCATATGGCTGGTTATTTTATATTGCATAATTTTATTTTTTTTAAATTTCTACGCTAAACTTATAGTTTATAGTTTATAAGTGTTATTATAAGCAACAAAAAATAATAATAAAGATAAATATATCTTCAGTAATGAAAATGTGTAAAATATATATAGTATAGAAATTGTCAAACCAAACGCCGAAATTATTTTCTTTATCTCATAATTTCTGAGAATTTGAAAACAATTTCTGTTGTTAATTGTTCTTTAATGATTTACTACATATTAATATAGCTGATGAACATTTATTCAAAATGTCAAGAAAATATTAAAAAAATATATATTTAGCTACAGATATTGGCATTTGCATAAATACCGAACACGTAGTTTTTAGTAAAATGAAAAAGTCCTCTTCCATTTCAATGGAAAAAATCTGTAAAATATATGTTCAGCGTGTTTGTGTCTTTCCACAATCTCACAACGACCTCAGGTGTGACCAAACATAAAATTTTAATACAGCACGCACAATTTATTTTAGGAAAATTAACATTTCAAACCCCTTTCCCCATAATTACGAATATATTCCATGGAAAAACACTTTTTAAAAACTTATTTTGTTGTTTTTTTTAAAACAAAACCCTATTAAGAAATCAAAATCCCAGAATAATAAATGCAGTAATGATAAAACTCATCAATTACTTTTCTTTTAATTTGTGCTCGACTTTTACCTAATTAAATTTAGAAAATAATGATATTATTTTTCTTCTCTTATTACATTTCCCATTTTCATTTACTCAGAAACTAATTAAAAACCACGCACTGCTTATCTTAACATTTTAAGTCCCGCCCTCAATTCGGGGAAATTTTAATATAAGTTTGAAATAAATTATTTTATGAACTATTTTTTTATTTCCTAACTGAAGCCTTTTGTCATTGTGAAATAGTAAGATAAGATCAGACAAAGGCAACACATTTTTACACTACTAAATGATGTGATTAAAATAACCAAGCGATAATTTAGGAATGCATTAGTGCGAGTATATATTTATATAAGGATTAAAGTCTTACCAAACAATTATCGTGAATGGAACGAGGGAGATTACTTAGATTCGGCAATCAGTGGTGCGCATTGTTAAATTTACTGGACCTCCCCCTCCACTACTAGATATATTGTGTAATGTGTTCCACTGCAGCTAGGAAATTTCAATTATACAGCCAGCAAAAGGATGAGAGGGGTGATCTGAAAACGAGCTTAGAATATTCCTAGAATCTAAAGTAACGCTACTGTGTAAGGATTTAAATATTTTTACGGCAGTTTCAAACGCGATTTGAATATATTACTGGGAAACCCTTTGTACCATTCTATGGTATTAAATTCTATTCCAAAAGGCAACTGTATAAAGTCATTTAAAGTGCCACATTTATCAGATCTTTTCAGATATTTGTAATAGATATCCAGAAATAATCCTAATAACAATTCATTATGATATTTATTTGCAATAATAATTCTAATAAATGTAATAGTAATAAGAAAAGTAATTATTTAACATGATTTGAGTAGGAAATGAATAAATAATGAGGTATTTTTTTTATTAATTTAAACTTTCAATTAATTTTACTTTTAAAATGTCTGAAATGTGCACTTTAGCGAATTTTCAGAGAGATGCCAACTTTTGAGAGCTACAAGTGGATGCACAAAACATTCAATTATTATAAACTCATCATTTGGAAAAATTTAAGGGATTAGAAGTTTCGTAATTGTAAAAATCCAAATCAGCTAAACTAATCTAAAAACGGCTTTTGTTTCATAAAAAACCAGCTAAAAACAAAAAAATGTATTGGCAACTGAGGTTAGAACATTGAACACAACTGAGGCAGTGAAGGAAAATGACGTCCACTTTGGCAATGGATGAGAGGGAACATTCCCGCCAAACTCAATCGATGTTGTTATGCATTATGCAAACTTATTTTAGTTGTTATGCTGTATGCTAACTTTTTGCAAACTTACTTAGTATATTACATTAGCAGCAGATAGAGTTGTACGTAAAATATTTCTATTTAAAATTAAAATTAAAATCAATTATAATCAATATTACAGTACTGTGCAGTAATAAATTGTGCATATCATGCTCCATATTTAATTGAAAATATTTTAATATTATATATGGAGCATTAAACAGCATGTAAAGTAACACTTCTGTTTACCCTGATGAGCATTATTTTATCAAACAGGAAGCACTCTCCACAATACTAGCTTAAAAATATTTTATGGTGATGGTTTTATGTTTTTCTCATTTAATAAAACTACCTCCCCTGACAATTCACACGTTATGTAAATAAGTGTGATGCTGTTGAAAACGACAATATAATGACCCCATTTCATAAAATCTGTATTTTTTATTTTTAAAAATGGCATAAAATGTACTATATTTTGCTTTATTAGATTATGTTTGAAATCCTAATTTTAAAGGCTGAACAGCGATGACCATTGCTAGTATCTTTATGTAACCTAATAAGACCTTTAATGGTTATGATTTTAAATAATTTAAGAATTTTAAGATATTTTATCATTTTTAGATAAAAATGTAAAATAACTTGTAAAAGGCGGATGTTAGCGTTTTATATATGATGCCAACCGCTTTTAAATAAGAATTCACACATATATTGATTTGTGTATTAGTTTTTCTATATCTAGATCCTTGCGTATATTCTTTTTTTTGCCATTTAAAAAAAAAGTTTAAAAAAGTCAATACCACTTTCTGGATTGTGCATCGCAAAAATAAAAAGGCCTCATAGGTTGGAATCATCATATTAAATCTAATTTTGTTTGCTTATCTTGCTTGGGATATCGTGATTTTAGACTGTCATATACACTCACATCTTTAAAAGTAGTGGATTCGCATTAATCGATGCACAAAACGTATAGATCCACCAAAATCCCAGACTCCATGATAAAAAGGCCTTTATATATTATATATAAAGGTATATATATATATATATATATATATATATAAATATAAATATGCATATATATACATATATATATACATACATATTGTATATATATATATTGTATATATGTATTAAATATATATATATATATATATATATATATATTGAACTGATTTAAAACGTGTTATACATCGCAAATCAAGATAAATTAGCATACGTACCTTTCGGAAATCAACTGGATTTTCAACTGCAGTACAAAAAGTATAGACCTAAACGCCTAAGTAAGTGCAAGACTATGTATGTAAAACTGAAATAGCTAAACGATGTCTTAAAATTGTCTCCCGTTAATATGTTCTATATATTGCTTAAATATTTTCATAATTATGAAACCTTCGCTAATGATTTGTCAACGACTCAATATTTCTCTGAGGTATGGCATGGCCAGTTCAATTTTCTCGTTTTCTTGAGTTTATATTCTCTGCCTTTTATTGTTTTCTTATTTAATTCTTATGTTCATATTTTCTTGTTTTTTTCTATTTTATTTGTTTTATTTCTTATTTTTGCCATTATGTTAATATGTCGTTTAGCTGTTTGAGTTTGGCTCATAACCTTGTGCGTATTTGGACGTTTAAGTCCAGATTTTTGAACTGAAGAAGTAATCCTCTTGATTTCCGAAACATATTTATGCTTATTTATCTTGATTTGCTCTGCATTTTGCGTTCTAAAGCAGTCCATTTATTGATAGCCCGCAAAGTCACGCACATTCTATATACATAGGGAAAGTGAAAATTAAATATTATTCCCTAACTTTAATATATTACCAATCGCTTTAAGGTTAAACGCATGCTACACAAAAACAACATATTCTCTAGCACAAAGGTTTATATTAATTTAATTTGCCTGAAGTTTAGCAGAGGGAGAATTCTCAAAATGTTTAGTATGTATATATTTAATGAAGGATTAGAATTTCATCAAATATTATCGGTCTGCAAACACAGGGATATTAATTAATTTCAGCATACAGTAGACCTATTTGCTAAGACACCCCTCCCTATAACCATATACAGTATAAAAAGGTAATGCCAGTTGAGATTACAGCGACTTGTAATTTACTGGTACATAAAAACGGATAGGAGCAGGATATGAGTTCGGGAGAGAGATTAACATTTTTAGAGAAAACTGAAATAGCGTATGTTTAAGTGTTATTACGAAGACGGACAGTACTTATTGCAACTGTATTAATATTAGTATTTTCTATGAAACCCTGGAAATATAAACGTAAGTGTTATTAATTATTACTTTATTTCAATCAATAGCGCTTATTATTTTAATATATTTTGTAATCTTCTGAATGTTCCCCAATTAAATGATAATCTGTAAAATACTCCCTTTATTAAACCCCCTGTTCCAATTACCAAGCGATTAATTTTCAAAAAACAACTTTGTTTCAAGAAAATAAGCATCTTTAATCTCCGTTTTACATCGAAGCGTTCCAGACGGAAATTTGAATAGTATATTTTAACAAAAGGAAACTTTCTTTTAATTTTTTTCGCAGTGGATTTCTCATTTATTTTTAAGTAATCTCAAGCCAAGGATAGACAAAGGCTATTTTTTCTCATATATATGCGTTATATTACGGACATTAAACACTGCCAAGTGGAAATTGAAATAAAGTAATACGTATTAATTATAATTGATATAAAGTAAAAATCCTTAACTATTATTGAAAAAGTATTAAATATTAATTATTACTTTATTTCCATCAATAGCGGACATTATTTTCCTATATTATGTAATATTTTAAATGTCCCATAATTAAATTATAATTTTTTAAATTCCCTCTTTATTAAATATATTTTAAAATTATTTCCATTTACCAAGTGATTAATTTTAGAATAAAAAAATGACCTAGTTTCATGAAAATAAACTTTTTTAATCTCTGTTTTATAGCAAAGCGTTCCAGAACGGAATTTAAAAAGTATATTTTTACAAAAGGAAACCTTCTAATTTTTCTCGCAGTGAGTTTCTCCTTTATTTTTAATTAATCACATGCCAATGATAGACAAAGGTTATTTTTACACAAATATATGTACTATATCACCGACATTAAACACTGCCATGGGAAAATTTAAATAAAGTAATAATTATTAATTATTTGACAAAGGGGAATTTTCCCTCAAATATATGGGTTATATCACAGAAATTAAACATTCTCAAGATGAAATTGAAATAAAGTAAAACTTATTATCATTGACATAAAGTAAAAAATTTTAATTATTATTTAAAAAATAATAATTATCAATTATTACTTTATTTCAATCAATAGCCCTCATTATTTTCTTATATTCTGTAATCTTCTAAATGTTCCACAAATAAATGATAATCTTTAAAATCCCCTGTTTATTAAATATTTTTTCCAATTATTTCCAATTACCAAATGATTAATTTTACAATCAAGAAACAACTTAGTTCCAGGAAAATAAGCTTCTTTAATCTCTGTTTTACAGCGAAGTGTTCTAGAATGAAATTTGAATAGTATATTTTTACAAAAGGAAACTTTCTTTAAATTTTTCTCGCAGAGAATTTCTCCTTTATTCTTAATGAATCACATGCCAAGGATAGACAAAGGTGATTTTTTCCTCAAATATATGCGTTATATCACCGAAATTAAGCACTGCCAAGTGGAAATTTTCGAATACATTAGAGCGGGTATATATTTATCCATGGATTAATCTCTCAGCAAATAATTTTCGAGCTTCGAAACGCAGACCGTTCATTTAGTTTAAGAAATCAGTGGTGCGCACTGCTAAATTTCCTTCACGCCCCTTGCTGAAATTCTATGAGAAGGTATTTCTGTCCTGCTAATCACTTGCAATTAGCTGCTATTGATGCGCAGAGGAGTGCAAGAAAAGAGTTTGTGTGAGAGTTAAATATTTTTTGAAATAGCGGAATTGCGTTATTACACAAGAGATAACAATGTAGTTTCAAATAAGTTTCAATTCACAATTCGCATAAATTATTCTGCAATGTTTTATAATGATAATTCTATTGCTTATAAAGTGCATGTATAAATGAGTTTTTAGTAGTTATATTGAACTATGAATAGATATTTTTATAAGTGAGCTGATTAAATTGCTTATTAAAGCTGCTTAACTTCATGATGTGACCGCTCATCTAAAATATATTGTATATCAGAAAAGCTTGAGCAACAAATATAAGCACAAATAACACAGAGTAATGTAGCATACAGATGTTTCGATTATACGCTGGATGCCTTTTATCAGTTCAAGAGAACCAGGGCTACTTGCCAGTCCTTGTTCGTATTTGGCTCGTCTTGTCGGGTTAATCACTTTTCGTTTCTGATTGGCTTTGGTGTTCTTTATGCTGTTTTGTGATTGGCTCTCTCTTAATCCAGGTCCTGTTTTCCTCTCTGTTTCTTCCTTTTGTGTCCATTTCTCTTTTAAACCTCAAGCTTATAGGTTCACTTGCACTAGCGAAAAGGATCCACCGTGTCCTTGAAACAGCCTTATACTGCCTTACTTTTTGTAGTTTGTGCTTCTAGTCAATATTCAAGTTTTCCTTATCCTTTGCGCAAAGTGTATTTTACTTTTTGACATTTTACTTATTGTTCATCATTTAGAATTCAACTGCATGCTAGCTGAAACGGGGATTCTTTCAACGTGTAGAACTTCAGTATAATATATATTTACTTTTACAAAAAATATTCCGTATGTACATATTCAAATAATTGCATTTTTGACACACTGTCTGGAAAACATAAATACAACTAAGAGAGCAGGATAATTTTATCTAAACACAATGTCCCCCAATTTTTTTTCTATATTTATTTTCTTATTGATACATAGAATATGTAAACTGGGAGTATAGTGATGAAGTCAAAACACGATACTTGGATTTTCATGGTTTCATACAATGTGAGAATCGTTGAAAACAAATTACACATTTGTGGTTTTGAAATGAATGAGGAAGAAATTTTTAATTTTTCTTTCTCATCTTTGTTGTAAGTCAGAAGCCATTTTTATGTTATAAAGATGGCGCCCAAAATTGTGAAATGCCTATATGATAAATATTTTAAAGGAGAAGATAGCGTACATTATACTTTATATGGATATTTAAAGCGACTGGGTGTTTTTATAAAAATAAAACCTTTTTGCAAAAATAGCTTCAATTAACTCAAATTTCCCCATTTCAAAAGAAAAACATTAGTAAAATACATTAACGATTTTATGAGATGCGATTTTAATTACATTGTCTATAACAAAACTAATTTCAAATGAAAATTTCAGCATAATTAATGAACTCATTAATCAATAAAACTCATTAATTTTCTCTCCCTTTTGTATGCAATTGATTATTACCCCGATTAAAATTAAAGAATCTCATGTTTTTTCCGCTCTCGTTATTAAATTCCAAATTACAATTACCAAGCAATAAATTTTAAAAAATTTAGGAAAACTAAATGTCAAGAAGAATTTACAGTTAAAAGCGCCATTTTAAGTCAAATGTCCACAAACGAAGTTCAAAATAACATATTTAAAATAATGAAGTGTGTATATCATCTGCAGTGGGAAATCAATGCATCGGACAGCGGCGAAATGTTCCAAAACGCTGCACCTTGTAGAGATCTGTATTACAACAGGGCACACAGTTATAATAGGCTTTGATACCCTGTACAGTTATAATAGGCTTTGATACCCCAAAGACGGTTTGAATTCAATATTTTCGAAAAAGAAACTGGCTTTCTTGCAGTGGTGCAAGGTATAAGAGTTAAATTATGGAAAGTTTATGACGATATTTGTATCTTGATGATTCTTAAATAATAAGTTGCAGATACAGAAACAAAGTTAATTTATCCCAGCTTTAGAGATATTTATTAATGTATTGATACGTGCTTGTAGTAATTCCGATATAAATGATGACAATTTAATGATGAATAGCATAATATAAGAAACTTTTTCCTCATTTTGCAAGAAAATAATCTTAATGAGAGTAATTAAAAATAACTCATCGATAAAATATGGCAAAATAATTAGTTAAGTTTTTTTCTATTCAGTTTCATGAGATTACGTCCACTGAGGCACTTTTAAATACAGATTTGAACGTTTTCAAAAGAAAATATATGTAAGAACAATACCATAAAAATACATTGAATCAATGCATAAATCAGTGAGTTGATATTTATATCTACTAAAGGTCAATATGCTAAGCCAATCATTAGCAAGTTATTATATTTTATGTAACAAAAATGCAAAATGTTTAACTAGCGTAATAAAACATTCTTGTAAAATATTTTCTATATAGTTACATTTGTCTTTTTGATGACCTTTAAAAAGCATCAGCAGAATATTTTAGGAGAAATACAATTCAAAATAATATGTATAACTAATTTGTTACAATTCTTCCGGAACAGCAGCTACATTATAATATAATTGGTTACACAAGTTTTGAAAATAATGATTATAATGTTGATAAGTGTACTCACAATCCATATGTACTTGAATAAATACTAACTTTAATGATTTATATGCACTTGATAAAGCAGTTAACTTTGTAATTCATAAGTACTCAATTCGTATGCTTTTAATAAATGTATGTGCAGAAACATTTACATAGTGTACAAATCATTTACGAAAAATACATTTATATACATACTGATTTCAGAGTTTGCAAGAAAATGTTTTCAGAGTAAAACTATGCAAAGCAATTCCGATTTAATATTTTTTTTCACAATAGTATTAAAAAATGTTAGCATAATTAATAAACAAATTAATCAATAAAATTGTTTAATTATCTTTTTCTACGATTTTTTTTGTTTGAAAATTAAAAATGTCTCATATTTTCTTTTTCCCTTTGTTGAAGTCACATTTTCCAATTATCAAGTAATTAATTTCTCAAGCATTACATGATTTCGTTTCATAGGGAATTATAATTTTTAAATTACTTCTTAAAGCCCTAATATTCGTAACCGAATATTATTGAAGTGCAAAATAATGCATTAATAAAAGCCATTCCCCCTTAACTGTATCATTTTTTTCACTTTTTATGAATGGTCTGCCAAAGACAGAGATGCAGTTTCTTTAATTTTTTTAGCCCCCTTTTATTATTTTTAATTTTTATTTTTTTTACTTTTTATTTTCCTTGCAATACGTGGTAATGTATTGACATCATGTTGAAAATTTCACCTCGAGTTTCCGATGGTTCTACTCGTTTTGGGACCTCTAGAGTACGAAAACACTATTTTTAGCTTGACGTCTGCGTGTGTCTGTATGCCTGTGCAATGTATGTATCCACTCTAACTGAAAAACCTTATTGATCGAACTTCATAAAATTTGCTAAATGAGTCACTTGTAAGATACCCTGGTGCTGATTAGATTTTGGTACGACTCGGAAAAACAGAATGCGGCCATTTTAGCAAGATGGCCGCAAAAATTGCATGGTATTTGCCTAGCTAAAACTAATAGACTAAATTCCACAAAATTCGGTGGCTAAGTCAGTTGTGTGCTACCCAGGTGCTGATTAGAATTTGATGCGATTCGGGGGAAAAAAACTGCCATTTTTACGAAATGGCCCCCAAATATCATCAAAATCTGAAACAAAAGATTACGAATCCCCAAATATAACAATAGAATGCATGTTTTGTACGTAATTTTTGACGGTAAAAATAATAAGACATAAGACCAACCCCACTACTCTGACACTAGTAGTTCTCGAAATATTTTAGTTTTTTCGCAATTTCGCTACGCTACTTTTGAAAATAAGTCCAGTTACCAAATTCAAACGAAAATTGAATTAAAAGTGCAAATTCAGTGTAATTTTACATCATTTTGGGTGTTATTTTGTGCAATCAAACTCAATTTAATGAATTATTGAAGAAATTAAGAGAACGTAAATATGAGTCTGTAGGTAAAGTCATGTGCTGCCCAAATCATAATTTTGGAGTTTATGTATGGTTTATTTTAAATACAAACTAAATACAAACAACAGTGCAAGTATCTCAATGATTAGACCATCTAATAGTCAAACGCAGATCAATGGTTTGATTAACGGTTTGGATATAAAATATGTACAATTATTGGATCTAGATTAACATATTACAGATTAACAGATTAACCACCTATACGCACCGACCTGAAGGTTTACAGTGATGTTGAATCCAGAGCATATGGGTCATACACGTACAGTTCAGCATTTTGATCTGCTGGAACAGTTCAAGCCTGAAATATTGAACTGTTGAATAGGGTTGGCCAGAAAATTGTTTGGACTATAGGAATTGATACAGTCCTGTCGGCTGGCGTGCCAATGCTGTGGTCAAACTGGCGTGTATGGTGTTGTTGCTGTTGAGACCCAGACCGTCCGACCAACCAGCGTGTATGGTGTGGCTTTCCAGACAAGTTATTAGTCGACAAGTTTGTAAGCATTTCTTATTGTCGTTTTTTCACTCACAAAATATAAAGACAGACTGAAGATGATTAACCAACAGTACAATATGTGAGTGTGTGTGTGGACGGGGGTGAGACATACATAACTGTCTAAGTTTAGATTGCCAGTTCTAACTGGGGGTCAAACTGTACGCGTATGATGGGCCTAAAGAATATGTTGTAAGGATTTTATGATAATTTGCTTAGTGCATTACATGACAATATCAGAAAGGTGGTTCTAACGTTACACGTTTTATAAATTGATGGTTACAATGCTAAATTACCTAGACTTCCTATCAAAAATTATATGTAAAGATACGCCATTCCATCTAATCACTTGCAATTAACTACCAGTAAAACCGTAAAAAGGAGTTTGAATGAGAGATTATAATCTTTGGAGAAATTAGAAAAGCGCTAATGTGCGTGAGTTTAAAGTGTAGTTTTATGCGTGATTTGCATTAATCGCTATGAAAATCACGATAATGATGCTCTTAAATCACCCTAAACAACAAATATTAACGGGTGTTTAGAGTAACATGCACTGCAGTAATTTATTATTGTGTTTATCAGTAAGTAATAATTCAGATAATATTTATGAATAAGCTAAGGGAAATAAATGTTGTACTGCTTAAGGGAAGTGAAATTTGATAAAAAGAGTTTAATAGCAACATAAAATAAATTATAACAGAATTTTAAAATGTTATATGGCATAAAATGCGTGAATTTGTAAGTATTGTGGATGTATTGTTAATATGAGCCAGTGAAAGAATCTAACAAAAATTATATTCATTTTCTAATTTCAATTTTGGTATTTAGTAATACATAAACTACCAAATATAAATACAATTTTTTAGTAATTTTAATGCAGTATAATTTATCCTATTACTTTCCCCGCAATACATGGTAATGTATAGGGAAAGTAATGGAATCATACCGGAAATCACAACTCGAATATTCGACGGATCTTCATGTTTTAGGGCTTCTAGAACTCGAAAAAGCTATTGACGTCTGTTTGTGCGTGTCTGCCTGTCTGTCTGTCTGCCTGTGCGTGTCTGCCTGTCTGTCTGTCTGCCTGTGCGTGTCTGTCCTTACAGTGTATGTATCCGCTCTAACTCAAGAACAAATGGACAAAATTTTATAAAATTTAAAACAAAGTAATTTAAAAAAAAATCTCAAAAAAAATTTTTATGCAAAATTTGGATGAAATTTTATAGCACTGAGTATACTTCTGACTGAGTATACTTCTTGGGGAGAGGGTGTCTTATCCTTCTGGCTACGGCCCTGTTAGTACGAGTAGTATTAATAGTAGTATCTAATATTTTACATTAATTTGTAAGATGAATCGTATAAATAACTATGGAAGGATTATAAATATACTTACTAGATATCAGATAAACATTATAAACTTGATTGATTTGATTGAAATTGATTTTACCGGTGTGAATAATAACCGAATTTAATGAACACAGGTTATGTAGTTGTTTAATAACCTGTTGATGAAAATTTAGTCACTCATATGATATTAATGAAGATTCAGTGAGAAATATAAGTCTTATAAATGTGTATATATGGTTTTTGAATAGATATTAATTGCGATTCGTGTCAATTAAATGAATAAAAGGGAAGAAAAATTATACTTGAATGAATGTATAAATTATTCAAACCACTGAAATAAGTTTTTGATAACAAATCATCTGGATATATCTGAATCATATGTACATATACGCTATGCAGGTTTACGATATTAAATAGATATTACACTTTATTAATAGTAAAATCGGGTTTCGTGTATAAATTGTTCAAGGCTATACGATTTTCAGGCAATATAATGGTTTCACACTATATTTGATACTACTTATCTTTCACGAGAATACATTTACAAAATACGTCAATACAAAATATTATTTCTAATCGCATAGATCAATTATTACATTAATTAAATATTATTTATTTATTTGACATTGCACTGGATTTTTTGAGATTTTATTTAAAGAAATAGTAGTTTGCCAGGGAACGATTAACCATTTACTAAAATGCCATTTCTTGATGCCACCATTTCTTAATAAAAAGTTTTATTGTTTCCAAATTATATTCATTTGCATATCTCCTCAAACAATACTTACAATCCGAGTTTCGAAGCAGTAGCTCAATTTCTTATGATCGCATATATATTTTTATGCATCAGTTTGTATAATATGCACCATATATAAATTTTTAGCGTTGTTTACATTTAAATACAATTTCAGATTCATGTGCGTGAAAAGGTAAATACAACACAAAAATTCCAAATTCAACTTTTGAGAAAATAATGTAACGGTCGATAACTGCAACACAGAGTCGCATTGAAATGAAAATTACGCGGTTTTTATTCAGGAGCAAAATTTACTGGAGTGACATTCATTTGTATCAGATGGCCATACAGCCAGATATAATAAAGCTCAAGGTGGATGCTCCATGGATGATGATATCTGCTATGGGAATGTCTTTCATATTTTTGAAAACGTCCCTAATAGACGGATTTTGTATTTTATGAACTTTGCTGTTGCAGCTTTGTGTAACTTAAGCTAAATTGTAGACGAATGTTATGCCGGCTACATGGAAGTTTGTAGTTATCAGTTACCGTAGAAGCTTGCAACAATTGTGTCTTATAGTGTGTTTTTGCTGCCATTGCGGATATTGGCTATTCCATGCTGACAAACTTATAATATCTTAAAACTGGTCCATGGATGCTGGCATATGCAATGGAAATGCCTTCCGTTAAACTACCAGTTGGACTAGTTACTAGTCTGTAATACATTATTTATACACTGAGAAAGCATGCCGCCTCGAACGGTACCCCACCGACATAAATCACTTTATATCTTTAACTTTTGCATAAAGCTGCCATACGTCTGCCTCGTGTTTCCCCTGTGAATGAATGCTTTACAAAGCCTTATTAACTATTTAAATTTTTAGGAATGGCACCCTCTAAGTTGCTATGGGGTAATTCCTAAACTAGTTTAACGTACCCGTTAACTCCATGTGCCTGTTTTCGGATCTCAATTAAAACATAACTGACTGCCTCTTGCAACCAGAAATTGAAGCGAATCAGAGTATCCAGCTACATGTGTAATAACTGGGTCATTTCTTTTACGGCAGTCGAATACGATAGTAGAACAAACTATAAAAAATAAATTAAATTGATATTTAAAAAAAGCTATTACAAATTTTCAATGCTGTGTAGTTCGTGCGTCTTCAAATCCACACCTTTTACTTGACTATTTTTTTAAGTCCAACGAAATTTAAATCAGTTTCGAACATCAATCCTTACAGTATCCTGATCCTTAATGCACCAACGTAAGTAATACCAAGATCAAATTTGTTTATTGCAAATTATCGAAACAATGTTAACTGTGATAGAAATTTATAAACAAAGAGAAAATACTGTAACGGAAGTCCATCAGATCAATTGGCCAAGGAAGTATGCAAAGGTGGCAACATCATACTGTCACGAATACGGAAAGGAAACCATTGCTATAATTAGACATATCTGTCGACCACCATATAAAATCAAATATGAATTTGCATCTTCTGATTTCATATACCCTTTAAGCTGTATTATAAAACATTTCTCGTAGAAAACTATGTTATATAAAAATAGCTCTAAACTGATCGGATTTCTTTTAAACGTCAATATTTGTTGATATTAACATGCTTTTAACTCAGGAAAAAATATTCAAAAACGTAAAAATTCTCTTCCAAGTCATTACTGTTATTAAAAACACTTGATAATTGAGAATATTTCGTTTCTTTCTAAAAGTAGCAGTTGAATACTCAACATGCTGGATATTAAGCTTCTAAATTTATCATTAATATTTAGAACTTAGTACCTCTTTTAGATTTTCTCTTCTATTTTAGGTTTAGAACCTCTAAAGCTAAAGGAGGATTCATAGTAATAGCTACTCATAAATTTCATTTCTACTGTGTGGTCCTCAGAACACATTGTTTTATTTGGACGTTAATTTATCTCCATAAACTTAACATTACATTATTTTTGATCTTGTTATATCAGTACATAAATCGAACTTCAAAATTATAGCTTAGTCATGACCTAAAATATGATTAGTTCAAATAATGTTCACAATTTTATTCAAATCATTCAAGTTTTACTACGTCAACGAAACTTTCGTACACAATCAGATTTATATCTGTGTAGGAAGCAGAATAGTTTTTATATTTTGAATACATCAGATACAGCCAAGAAATAGAACATTTAGAGCTATGGGTCAAAGTGACCCGTAGTGATAATTCTAGATATAAAGAAATTAATATTTCGTTAAATAACGAAACATTATAAATAATTTCGCATGTTAATGAAGCTACACTTAGAACTCGATTTGCTTAAAATGTTGAAATGGTGATCACATTTGTATAAATAATAATTTTTTTTCTTTTTTTCAAATGTCTGCTTCATTTTTAGGTAATCGCATGCTAAACATAGTTAAATTCAATACATTTGCCTGCTTGTATGAGTGGATTCAAACGTCAAGTTGAAATTTTTGAATACTTTAATCTATCCTTGCATAAATATATTTCCTTGTAAAGAAAATAAATATAGAGTTTAGAAACACGGGATAATAACTTACTTAGAGGATTTAGCAGTACGTACTTGTCATTTCGGTTCATGTTTTTCCGTGCTCAAATTTTACATAGCGATTCTAACTCTAATTTTTTTAGTTTCATTTCTGCTTTTCTAGTAACATGCAATTAAGAATCATCGAAAATCTGAGAAGAGAAGTTAAAATGTGAGATTAGTATCCTTCAAGAGAACAGCAAACGTACTATTGTTATTATAGGGTTTAAAGTATTTTTCTGCAAAGTTTCTAGAGTGATTTGCATTAATTATTATGAAAAGCATTAAAAGCATTGTACTGAAACTCCTCTATCGCCTAAGATGATAAATATCATCGAGTTTTCAGGATTAAGTGCAATGCCGTCATTTATTCGTGTTTTGATTAATTGGCAATTAATTAAGCTATAGTTGATTAAGATGCAATACGACGAAGGAGATGTAAAGTCTTTTCTAATCTTCTAAGAAAATAACTTTAATTAATGCAGTTAGGATAGAAATCAGAGGACTACGCTTAAAACAGAACGTGGATGAAATATAAGGTAATATAGAGCAATTAATCTATAAGCTATGTTAATTAAAATCAATGAAACAACCATATATATAAGATATATATATATATATATATCTTATATATGTATATATATGTATATATATATATATATATATACATATGTGTATATATATATGTGTATATATATGTGTGTATATATATATATATATATATATATATATATATATATATATATATATATATATATATATATATATATATATATATATATATACAAACGTATAAAAGTGTTTGGCAAACACATCAATGTGATAATTTCCATTAGCTATATTTTTATCATATATATAGAATATTTGCATAATATTTAATAGCATAACACATTTTCTGAAGAGTAACATCATTGATGTTGACCTCCTTTAATACGCAAAATATATATTGGGAAAACACATGTCACTACTGCATTACTAATATTAATTTACATATGGATTTTAACGAGGTATGCCATCCGAATACAGACAGAAAACTCCCTCTAACCCAAACCCCGATGATTCTCACTTTTGCCTAATTCTAACAGTTCAAAGAGATAAAATCTCAAAGCCCTTTTTCACAGATATCTGGAGATGCCAGAGTATTGAATCAATCGTCAGTTATGGAGCTTACAGTATTTTGCTTGTGAATTTCCTACATTCAATTTTATTACATCGAACAGCATAGTTAAATAATGCTGTAAAAGAAAGAAAAGATAAAACTATACTAGCCAAAAGTACTCCTTTTTTAATTACGTATTACTAGTATTATTTATTTTACTAAAATACCCCCATACATTCTTTTCTGACAAACTAGATAAATCCAAGTTGAACCTGCTATGCCCCGCCGCCGATTCCTAAACATATCACTGAACGTGGTCTTGATGTGGCCCCGTATACCTTAAGGCAATTTCTAGGGAGGCTGCCTCTACTGTATACGACGTCATTACCTTTGAGTTATCAATATCACTTTCATCAGATTTAGATTGATTCTTCCTGAACTCTAAGGACTTCAACATGTCACCATCAATATAGTTTTATTGACAGTGATCAAGTTCGTTACAAGTAACTCATTCCGTTTATTTTAATAAGGGGTTATTAATCTTTTTTTTTTCATGAATCAACTTTTTATTTGGGTAAAATCAATTCCTAGACTTGACACAACTCACGATCTCTCATGGGCAATACCCACGTTCACCGCGTATAACTTGTTTTTTACGGCAGTTGGGGCTGTGACCCACCCAAAATCCAAACGACCCACATGTTAAGAACTCCTGTGCTAGATCGTAAAATATTTTTTGATAAATAGAGTTTTGATAATCAACAGAATTCCCTGGTTCATAGGTTAGGGGCACATTCGGAGGTAGAAAACAGTTTTGATGTTACAGCTCATAAGTTTGGATTCAAGAGTATGCCATAAGGCACTGTCAATAACCAATAAGGCATATAGGAAATGGAGCAGGTATCACATTAACTTCGGAATACTAATTAGCTGACTAACTGGAAAAAATGTCGGCATGTTCGAAACGGACAAGTGACTTTTTAGTCATCTGATCAGATAGCTTGTAATATTTATATTTCCGGCAGAAATGTCTGAGTAATACCCATGAAACTTGCGGCCTAAAAGCCTGTGAGAATCGAAAGTCAGGTGGGGTTATTTTTTCGAAAAACCTCAACACCGCGCTTAATCCGAACAACTCACTAATCCGAAGAACTCGCTCATCCGAACATACCTCGTACCTGAGTCCTAATTAGTTGGGGATTATATGATTTTTTTACTGTAATCGCTTTATTTCTTTGCATATGTTTCTCTTTTATAGTACTGAACGTTACTCAATTAAATTTATAAAATCACATTTTATTTTAATGCTATATGCAACACATGTTAATTACTATTTAAATTATTTACAAAACTATGCAAAACTTATAATGCCAAGAAAATAACATATTTTCAGTACTGTCTTAAGCTTACAGACTGTCGAAGTACGAAAACAATATTTTAAAAGTATGCACTTTTTTCAAGTGTGCCGTAATTTCCTTCTTTGTTTTTGCTGTATTGTATAGGACAACCACGGCTAGATAACGGCAAGAAATTCTCCAAATTATGTATATATATATATATATATATATATATATATATATATATATATATATATATATATGACGTTGTAAAATAAGTTAGCATCACCTTGCACTGTAAAACTAATTTATTTTCCATATTCTATATTCCATTGAATTTTTTCACGATCGTATGTAAGAATCTTACACTTTTCGTTTGTGTTTAAATCCCCATTTCCAATTACCAAGTGATTAATTTCTGAAACAACGCAAGACCCAATTTAAGAAAAATTAACATTTTAAGCCCCATCGTAAGCTCCATTCTCTAAAGAAGTAGAAAATAATAAATTTTTATAATGGTAATTTTATTTCTCATCGCCAGCCCCCTGTTTTGTTCTTGAATAATCGCATGGTTGAAAAAAGTAAAAGAAAATAGCACAAATGTACAAGTTTTGGGGAAGGTACTGAAATGAAGCTGAAAATGTCAAATGCGTTGGTACGGGTATATAATCCAAGGCTTAAATTCTCATTCAATAATGATTGGTTGTATTAACATAGGTATAATACTTGGATTCAGTATTCAGTGATGCGTATTGCTAAATTTTGAAGCCTTCCACCTCCATTGAAAATTTGTAGGTTGTTACAATGAGCAAATCATTCGGAATGAAATGCCAACAAAACCCTAAGAGAAGGGTTTTGAATGGAGATTAAAACATTTTCATAAAACTGAAAGAGTTCCTCGAAGAAAGGCTTTAAGATACTTTTCTGGTAGTTGGAAATATAATCTGCATAAATTGGTCTGAAAAGTATACCTTTTAACTGATGCTTCTACTTCATCTAAGACATGGAATATAAATGATTTTTAAATATTCATACATTGATATATATTACTGAGGTATAAAATAAATAATTTGGCATCACGTCTGATGTTATAATAGCAAAAATTAAGCACACATTCACAACAGAAGGTCTTTATTTTACTTCCTATAAGACGCACAAAAGTTTAAAAAAGGCCATGGATCTTTCGAGCATAAGTACGCTCTTCATCAGTGGCTGCACAGAAATAAAATTTGAATATTTCATATATAGACCAGATATAGCGACAAAATTTGCATAAATACAATTTACAAAAGAATCTACGTTTAGACAAGGATGAACCGCAAACTATTTTTTTAGAGTTTCATAAATTTTAACAACAAAAGAACAGCATATTAAATTACAATTTAATTACAGATATCGAAAAAAAAGGAGGGGTGGCAATCAAGCATAATCCCAAAGATGAAGACTTCAAAGATAACTTTGCGACAGTAATTAATTCCTCCTCATCCCTCATCAAAAATACAATTTAATCTTTATGCTGTTTTTTATCATAATATATATATATATATATCATAATATATATATTTTATCATAATATTTATCATAATATATATATATCATTATATATATATATATATATATATATATATATATATATTACAATGATAGAATAATAACCAATACCAAATAATTACGAAATATGAAAACAATAAAGTCACCAATTTGGATGTTAATTAGACTAGATTCTTCATCAGGTCTGAGCATCAAACTCTATTTAACCGAAACAGATGTTTGTTTGAGATATGGTAATAGCATGTCATTATAAATACCATAAAGTCAGACTACAAGCATTATTAGAAGAAAAATAAGAAAATTATTAAGAAATCAAGTATTAACATGATCCATGATGTAGGAACCATATATACACGTGCTATGATGTCAAAAAGTTGCAACTGAATGAAAAAAGCATATATATATATATATATATATATATATATATATATATATATATATATATATATATATATATATATATATATATACGATAGACATAACTTCGATTCACAATTCACAAAACGTGTGATTTGTATCAATTTCCTACACGATGTAATTTCTTTTCCCTTAACCATCTCGCTTTGGCGTCAATTTTTATCCCAGCCAATCTCAGCAAATGGACCCACTTTTGCACATTTTAAATCTCGTGAAGATTTACACTTATCCTCGTTCTTTGAATCGCTGATTTTCATGGGCCATTTCCAGCGAGAGCTGAAAATAACATCTCGGATGCGTAAAAACTCATTATAACAATCGTTGCGGACAATTGGGTACCCTGAACACTTAAGCACAGCTGTTACCTTCAAACTAAAGGATGTGATGTGTTAAAGACGTAAAGATCTGAAACATGTCGTTAGGATGAAAAAAAAATCCTTCATTTTATTGCTTTTTTAATACTTACAAGAAAAAAAATATAATTTTCGTAAAACAGTTTTCATGCAGTCATAACTATAACGGATAAAAATGTTGGATACCTAATATGTATTCATAACTTTATAAGTTGGTAGAATGATTTTAAGTTTTCGGAATTTATAGTAATAGGGGAACATATTTCAAAGAAATTTCTTAGAGCATTTCAATTGCATTTGTTCTTCAAACAGCATAAAATAATATTTGTCTGGTCCACTAAGAAACACATTTTATGACCTGGGTAATATATTGGGAATTTTTTAGAAAACTCACTAATTTGTAAACTTATATAAAATGTAGCCAAAATAAAGAAAATGTTTCAGAATTGGCTAAAATTATCTTGGAAAGTAAATCGTAATTTATTTTATAATATCTGTCCCTTTGTTGATATTATATAGTCATGTTCAATACATTTGTGATCATTAATATAAGCGTTGCCGCAAGTATAAAATAATATTCATAAATTCATAAATTCTATATATATATATGTATATTAGCCTAATTTAAATTCAGATTCCGCTAGTTTTTCTACATATCGCATACAAAGTGGAACCGATATGTCCCCAGAAGAACAGTCGAGAGTTCGAAATTTTTCAGAATCGAATTCAGGGAACTTGAATATAAACGCAATGAAAATTCTCAACATTGACTTCTTTATCAGGATATATCCATTGATGTTCATTTTTATTGTTTAATTCACTAAAATATTACTACTTTTGAAATACCAACAATTAAATATCAAATTATGAGGAAAAAGCGAATTTTCTAATTAATTTTTAAAAATAAAATAACTATATATAATTATCTAACGTGTGTAACGTGTTTTTTTTCTATGTCCTCTAAAAAGCTCCCGTTTCTTGACTGAATATTATCACACTTATAGTAACCCACCTCGGAACGCCGCGTGCTGTTGGCCATCTCGGGTGCGGTATCCCCGTGGTTTGCGCGCTAGATTTGCACGCTGCCACATATGCCGCCGTGTTCATGCGGAGTGCGATCACGTTAAACATGTGGGTCCGTAAGTCCTTCCGAGAGGTTGGTGGTAGGGGAAGGAGGGTACGGTCCCTGTGGATGCCTCCCCCACTGGGTTCCGGTCTAAATTGGGTGGCACTTCCCGGCCGTCCATACAGTTACCTTACACCTTTCTGGTAGGTCGGACGGTCTGGGTCATCAACATGATCAACACCTATAGTAACCACTACAGTACAGAATCCAACGGAACCGGATTTTTTATGTTCCACCTCGCGGACAAAGAAATTGAGGGGTTTCTAAAAGTCTTTCCAGACCCTCCAGAAACAACTCCGCGACCTAAACGGCTCCTTTTTTGCACACTAATATTATCAACCACTGTACAGAATCTAACGAAGTCCCAGCTTTTCGATACATATGGGAAAATTTAATTGTTTAAGTATTCTTAGAACTCCAGGAGACCCATAGTTACCTATAGAAGGTTGATTATTTGCACACATATATCGATCGTCGACAGAAACTAACATAGTCGCATTTTCTATCTTTCTTAAGTCTCCAAAGTATAAAAGATGACGCAACCGTCATTTTGACTGCAACCGTTTCAGTCAGTTACCGTCTGCCAGTGCTATTCCATTGACGCGCGCATATTACATTGCTGTTATTTGATACGCAATTTAGCTGTCAAGTAAGTGCTTCAACTTAAAAACAAAATGTACCAATCATTTCAGAAAGTATTCTAGAGTGTTTTAATTTTCTAGAGAATCTAAGAAAAGAACAAGATAGTAACTTTCTTTTCGCCATGTACTGCCAACCCTTCTACTGGTAAGCAAGTTAGCCACTGTTGCGCCAGTTTTTATATATACGAACATTAATCGTCTCTGAGGTTGAGATTATGGTTTTTCTTACATGTCTTTCCAGACACTCAAGCTGGTCTCCGATGGCTCGGTAAGCTGAATCTTGGAACACTAATAGTACCAACTATTGGACCGACACCAAGGGAGTTTGATTTTCGATATTGTGTCCGGGTTGGATAAAGTGAGAGTAAATTGGGGAATAATAAATACTCTCAGAATCCCTCCCGGAAGCTGCTACCGATGACAGCATAGAATGCTGAGACTGGACAACGTCTAGAAATTAACTGTACCAATTTTAAATTGAGATAGCTATTTCAGACGCTAAGAATATCACAATGTTAGTCAACATAAAATTGATTAAAATACTGCAGCTTAACTTTTGAAGTGTGTTAGTTTTCTAGTTTTTGACAGGTTTAAATACGAGTAAATAATACTTATGTATATTTTTTAGAAGGTTTTAATAAAAAATAATCTATATTAGTATTAGAAGTCTCAGACTTTATTAAAATTTTATATACAAACACACAGCACGATCCTATAATTCCGAACGCATTATGCACAATGACATATTGCAGTATATGTGTGTAATTTAAATCCAAAACTTAAGCAATGCAATCTGCTGTTATGTCTTCAGTAATTACGTCAACTGTAGTAACTTATGCAATGGATTTTAATAAGTATTGAAGTTTCATTATGTCATATTTAAAACAGATGTAATTACATATTATTTTGAACAAATAAGTTTCTGATAAAATAGCATGGCACATGAAGGCTGACAGTGTGATGTTTAGCTAAATAAAATAAAATATACTTAGTGTATCTCTACATTTGAAAATAAAACACCTATATAATTGTACCAATATTTTTATACTGATATTTAAATAATGCAGTTTATTTGAATAAAATATCGCTTTCTGTTTTTTTCTTATTAAAGTGGATTTTTCTAACGACAGATAACTATTGTTTCGGGAAATATTACAACGATGGCAAATGCGACAAATTTTTAATAATGCATTGTGTCATTTTATATTAAAATGATTTGTATATATATTATGATGAATTTATGCCATTTTCACAAATTAGTGTAATTGATATAGCCAAAATTGTAAAACGGAATCTAGTGCAGGACTTTTGGTTTCAAAATTATTGTTCAATTTTTGGTTATTTTTAAGAAAACTAACCTAACAATGTATCCACACATTTTCCATAACAAATAGAACTATTTTTTATCCAAAATGATTATAACTAAAGATTGATTATTAAACATAAATATCTTGAATGCGTTGCTCTATCATATATGTATATTCCATATTGCATTTGTTTATTTGTACCATAAGTGTAAAAATGACAAGAAATGTATATTTTTATGAGCGTTACTTCCCAACTTATAATTTTAATTATTGTTTAAGAATTATTTAAAATTAATTTTTACTTTCCTTATATATATAATGTATAAGGAAAGTATTGTGACGGGGTCGAAAATTCGAATTCGAGCTTTCGACTGGAGAGCACGTTTCAAGCATCCCTGATCACGAATCAAACATTTTTGAAGTGATGTCTGTGTGTGTGTGTGAAAGTATGTGTGTGTGTGTGGAAGTATGTGTGTGTGTGTGTGTGTGTGTGTGTGTGTGTGTGTGAGTGTCAGTGACACTCTGGAGACGATAACTGACGAACTAATGTATCGATCCGAACGAAATTTAGTTCAAAAATCACAATCCGTAAACACTGGAAGCTTATTGCTTTTATACGCAATCGAATGTTCAGAACCCTCCTAAATTTTCGAGTAACATTTTGAAAAAATCGTCAAAAAATCAGAACCGTTAATAAAGTTAGGCAAATAGACATTTCTTATGTAATTTGTCATTAGAAAACGCTTGCCATAAATTTTAGAATGCTAACATGAACCGTTCTCCAGATATTGCGCATTTTTCAAAAAAAATATCCAAAAGTCATATAAAATTAAAAAAAAAACAATATTTCCTATTGAGAAACATGTTGACTTTTCATATGTAATACCCTGCGATAAATTGGGTGACATCTGTCTTGTGGATCTAGCTCGTTCCATTCATGAAAAAAGATACTTTGAGTAATACTTTTGTATTTAAACGCCGATAGTCATTTATCTGCTGTAAGAATAATTTATTTCTTCATCCATAAAGCTTGGCGCGATTTTGGCGACGAATTTGGTGAAATGTCGTCAACTTGGCGACTTTTTAAATATTGCTAAACTAAACATAATATTGCTAAACTAAATATTGCTAAACTAAACGAAAAACTCGCCAATTGATGCTAAATCAATGAAAATGACGACTAATTGAAAAAAAAATTCAATATCTTAGAAAAAATATAAGTATCTACTATAATATTAACATATTTTTTAACTGTAAAACTAGTAAATTCATTCCATTATATAAGGAAAGTCATGTGTTGCCCACATCAGATTTTTTCAATTTGACAAAAAGTCAGCCAAGCTAAATATTTTTATAGATTTAGCAGATTTATACTAATCTTATATATAAAATAGGAAAGTTCAACGTATGGCTCTAACTTAAATATTTCCTGATGATATCTTCTGTTTTATCACCCTACAATGGAGTGAAAAGTAAAGAGAATCAAAATAGATTTTTTTTTATATGTCAATCTATCTGCAATAACAGATTATAACTCGATAAATACTCAACATATTTATATAATTTTATAATTAGTTCGATTAGTTACAGAATGATCAAGTTTATGGATCAAATATTTCAGATTTTCACAGCTTTAATTTATAAAATTTGAAATTACAATATACTCACTCTTCCAAGTTAAATATATCTTAAAAATCTTAATTTAAGTTGTTGGAACATTTTTTAGGCAATAAGACTCAGGTTAAAAAATGGTTACCCCGAAACTATCGGCAATTATATTACCTGTCTTTCTCTGTCTTCAGTAGCCGATTATAACCGCTTAAAATGGCTCACACTTTTAGCATAATTTTTTTTCACTTTATTAGACGTAATTAGGGACAGTCTTTTGTCTAAAAATATTTCATATTTTGTACAGATTTAATATAAGAAGTGAAAATTGCAAAATATATTTCCAATCCAATTATCTGCTTAAAATCTTTAAATGAGTTGAGGACATTTATTTGAAGCAATGAGACTGAGTCCACAAAATGGGTGATTTAAGCTTTGCATCCCTATGTCTGCTAGTAGAACAATGGTAATCGAATGGATTATCTGTTTTTGTTTGTCCTTATAAACCATATAAAACCCTATAAATCACCTCAACTGCTTTACATATTTTTATCACTGGTTCGCCCAACTTAACTTACAGCATGCTTATGGCTGAAATTATTTCAGTTTTTGTACAGAGTTAATTTTATTTCAGTACTATCCCCGTCAACGTAGGGTATTTATGATAGTACATACTATTTTAATACATATCATATACTTATCGTACTACTGATGTTAAAGAATGCCTAGAAGTCCTAATAGAATCTGATATAAAATGTATTACGGATGATGCATCGGATGAAAATAAGTATTAAAACTGAAGAACTAAGAGTGGTTTTTAACTTGAATAGCATGCATTTAAAAAAGAAACATATTTATAACTTACAAACACAATTTGATTTCCTATTGATTCACGGCAAAGTTTGTTCATGCAATTTTTATTTGATACGATGTATATATCAAATAACTGTTATTAATGTTTTATTCAAATTACGCTGGCATGTCTCTTTATAGACTACTTTTGATTTTTTGTGAATATATTATTTTAATGAATATTTTATTCGAGCCGTTCTGACCTTTAATGTGCCTGTAGAAGTTCAGTTTTACATTTATTATTTGTTGGTTGTAGTTTTTTCTAACCTAATAATAGACGAGCGTATAATGTTGCCTTTTGCTGAAATAACTATTTTACACAAATATACTTAAATGGCATCTGTAATTAATACGGCAACAATTTGTTCTTATAAAATACTGTCTAACATATTAATAAAAATTGTTCGATAGTGGCAATTATGGACCCATCCTAGAAAAGTATCAAATCAGCGAAACTGAATATTTTACTATGGGTAGTGTACTAATATATTAGGCCGCGTTTCTGGAGATTTTTACATATTTCATTTGATTACAGTTCATGGAAAATTCTTGTTAAACCTCAATACATTTGTTTAAATAGTGTAATTTTACTCATTTAAGAAAAACATCTATTATTTCACTTATACGGTTTAACAGAAATTTGTAAGACTTTAGGCATGCAACTTTCTAATACTTCTTTAAATAAAGCAGACCAAGGGCAATTAGGTAACTACAATTATTTTGAGGGCATGTTGAACCCTTTTTGGGGGGGTCAGAACAGTGATTTTTCTTAACAACCGCTAAGGAAGAACTGGGCTCTAGCCAGTTTTTCCTTAGCGGTTGTTAAGAAAATACATTGTTCTGACTCGTGAATAAGGGCTCTAAACAAATCCGAAACTATTGTAGTTACCTAATTTTCTTAAGCATATTTTCTTTAAAAAATATTAGAAAGTTATATACTCCCAAGCAGCAGTTTTATTTATCGCAAAAATTTTAAGCATCTCATCAAATACCACGAAATTTTAATTTTATAAGTAAAGTATATGCCGTGAAAAATAATTAACAATTCCTTTGAAAATCCTTACTCCTAAAAAGTAAAAAAAATATGCTTTTATTTCAGTATTGACTCCTTAAAATGTTAGTAATAAGATGAAGAATGTAAATTCCATTAGTTACGTATTTTCTTTAATTTTCAATGCTAAGGCTTCGTTAGTATTTTGATGGAACCTGATTATTGAAAGTGCACTTAATACAATATTTGGTGGTGATTTTTATTAAATTCATAGGGTTTTTTTCAAGAGGTTGACAACCACGATTTTTTTCCTGATTTTTGTTTGCAGCTTCGTTGAATTATCATATATATTGAAAATCTTAAATATTAGTTATAAGAGCATATCACTCAAACTGCTTAAAAAAACTGAAAATTAAAATACTCCTTTAGTCTAGCATATAGTACTTTAAAGTTATCATCTAGTTTAGAAGGCACAGCGTAGTTGGGATATTTAAAACAAACATACATATCGGATAACATAGACGTTGCATAAGAGGTTTATGCCAATTTTGTTAATTTAATTTTTCGCGCCACCCAATCCAAAGCAAAGAAAGTAGACAGGAATCTTCTGTGCTTTGTCCAGGGTGACTGCATTGTCTTTTTCCTTGAAGAATGAATGTTTTGTCCAAGAACCCGGTGGGTATCTTTATTTAACTACATATATGTTGTAGAAAAAATATTATATTGTTTTAGAGTAAATAATATTATTTCGGACTATTTTTATCAATGACCTTCAAACATATATTTCTATTTGTTGTTTCCCATAATGTAAAACTTACTATATCCGTAAAATTGCATACATTTTAGCTTTTAGTTAAATTTGTATTAACTTCAAAATCAAACAAAGCACACACAGACAAATCACATAAAAGGATAAACCAATAGATTTTCTGTAAGATCAAGTATTCAGGAGACTATTTCACTATGAAGAAATCACCATAATGACAGATGAGGCATAATATATAGTAGCGATGGTTAAATAAAATTAAAAATAATGTAGAAGAGGAAAAATGTTTATTAATAGAGAGTATGTTGTCCTACTAACCGGTGATAAACTTTTTAATTATAAATGTGATTAAAAGCAGTTACCTTATAAAATATTTTGTTTAAAAAGGATACAATATAAAAATAATACATAATAACAAATATAAGCTCCGTAGAGTGTTAGTATATGCAACAGAAAAAATAGTCTAAACATACGGAAATATTCCATTCATTCTGTAAACAAATTTCATCCCGTAATTAAAATATTTATCTAGTGATTAATTGGCAATGCATTAATTAGCAGTGCATTTGCATTAGAAGAGCAATATATTCCATCTGAGTGTTCTTTATGCTGTAAAATAAAAATAAGCCTTCCTTAGCAAGGTTGAGTTCCTCAGACGTTAGTAATAAGGTAGAAAATATTACTTTTGGAGGCATGTGGAAAACTAAATCCTATTAATTAACTTTATTGCGCCATTTTAATCGCAAAGTCTCCGTTAACATTTGATGAAACGCAATCGGGACAGTATTTAATCACCATCTACGTCTTTGATAATAACTAGAATTCAGAATTTAATTCAGATGCGTCTGCAGCAGTCGAATGCTTGTTTCAAACTAAACTAAGTCCTTCTTAAGCTCGAGTTTCCCGCTACAGATTTTTTTTTCAGAACAGCGTTCAGGAGAACAAATTATGTCAAGATTTCTTTGTATTTTGCGACATTTAAATAGTTAATTTAGCAGAGCTCAAACTTTCCTTGAAAGATAATTCGTTTTTAATCCATGTTCGTATTTTGTTTTCGAATTTAAAATACACGAAAAACGTTAGTTTTAAATTGAACTGCAATTGTAATATTTCCTAAATTTCAACTGTTTACATGTTCTTTCAGTAAACTTTATGTTGAAAGTGGTCTTTACATTTCCTAGAAATATAGTATAATATAAATAAAAATGTATGATGATAATTGTAGAGTTGAAAATTCGAATTCGGGTTTTTAACTTATACGTTTTCAACATTTCAGAAATGGCATGGAATTTTTTGGTGAATATATAGTTCTACTCTGAATGTCTGTAGATGTATAACTGATCTGTTGACAAATATGTATGGAAGGCACTCATCCTAACAGTATTTGGTACAGTTTTTAGACTCTTGGAATTTCGGAACATAAAAACCTTGATTATATTGTTCAAACGCTTAAAAAACCTGTATTAATAAACCCATTTTGAAAAGCAACTATCAATATAGTCACGCTCGTTAAGTAATAACTTTCTGTTAATTACCTATAAAGCCCTCTGAGATAAGAATACAACGAGATCTAGAAATCGGATTTGGGACTTTTAGCTTTAATCTCTTCATCTAATGGCAGATGTAACTTTCTTTTTTGACGCGACAAAGGGAAGGTTTAAGACAACAATCAAAATCGCGAAGTACAGTAATATTCGCTCTTGCCTTGCTCAACACCAGTTCGCGCGAATGATTGAAGACAGTATGAGGAGAGAGGCGAGAGGCGACAACAACAATGCAGAGGAGGGGAGTGGAATGAAAGACTCCGCGCTTTCCTTCTTGCCTGTATGAACGCGTACAAGGTAGTGAGGAAGGTGGACATGGATGGCGAGAGACGATAAATAATCATGTTTAAAAAATGATCCAAGTCATATCAAGTCTTGACATCTATATAGTAGTTTTATTCCTTACGAAGTTAATGAGACCGTTTTTAGAAAGGCCGGCATAAGCACTTTCTACCACATTCCACAATTTAGAATATTAAATATGTCATAACACTTTAAATTATATGATATGAAGTTAAGAGAGTTTGATATGACATATTGTATAAATCTATTGACATTATTTTCCTACAAACTTAACGTTCCATTCACGACTACCATTTTTTGTAAATGTTGCTTGTCGGTGTCCAACACTTTGAAAACTTCAGTTTTTTAATTTCTATTGATCAAATTTTAATGTCATTTGTTACGGATTTGGTACGACGATGAGAATGATATTTTGACAAATATTGTTTCTAAAAAGGCCAAATTGCAATATTACTGATGTTGTGTCCATGCCAATAGGATTATGGTACATGTTTTTATATGGATTAAAGTATTGTGTCTTCTTTGTCAGAAACAAAGGTATCACAGTGGTATCAAATTTTTAGATGGAACTCAGTAAACACTATTGCATGTGACTTTTCTTTTAGCTATCTAAAACTATAGTGTACTCGTGGAGATTAAATAAATTATCTTTGGAGAGCTAATTTCAATTTAGTGTGTACAATGCTTTTGTCACAAACTTTACTAAGCACAACATGATAACATATCTTTTACTTCTTTATTCATAATTTTTATCACGTTTGTATCAAGTTTTCAAAGTAAAGAAATATATACATTTAACACGACTTTTACAGAATATCCTTAACTATTCTATAAAAGACGATATAGATCAGAAATTTGATCTAAATGGTGCTATTTTGATCATGAAACTTAATATTCGTTAATGATCATGAAACTTCATATTCGTTAATATCTCATTTTTCCTTCTAGAGTTTTGAATTTTATATACACATAAAATATTAATCTTAATCAGCCTTAATCAGCAATAAACCAGGATATTCTGAATCGAACTGTTATTCTACAATCTACAGAAAACCATGGAAGAAACTAACTTGTATTACTTTACATTCTGCTACATTGAAACAAAAGGGGGTGTTACCAATCTCCCCAGATTATCACCTCAACATATTTTAACTCTGGCACTAATTATAGGGCATTATACATCATTTTAACTCAAAATGTCGTTTACGCGGCATCAAAAATTGAATCCGGCACTACTAGAATATGGCAATGGCATTGTCGGATCTCCATTGATCCGACAATGTAAGGGCGGCTTAAAAAAATTAATTAATTACTGGGCTTAATTATAATATTATAATTGGTCGTTGTCCGTAATATTCTGTACATTGCCGAAGTGAAAACCCACCATAGTTAATTTGGTATGTTGCCGGGTGTTTCATCTGAAAGGTAAATTTATTAATATTATAAAATTCATTCCACATATCCAATAAAAAGGCATTAGATTGCTCAAAGAACACTTTTTTAATTATTATAGTTAATATTAAATCTTAGCATATCTTAACTTCAATTCAATAATTATCTTAACAATTTAATATCGTGTACAAAATTATAGTTCCTTTGACTTAACTGAGTCGGTAGTGATACAGTTCCCTTTCCTTACCGACTTCTAGTCGGGCTACGTAATTCCTCATAATTAATATGAAAAGTTTACCTGCTTGCTCTTTGGAGTGCGGTAGGTCATCTTTAAACATCATTCACTAAAAGCACTTTTTACGCTCACATTCAAGCACGTAGACATTTTCGTACATCATTAGCTACGATATTTTAGAGAGAAACCAACACATTTTTCGTGCTTATATCACAGCAAATCTTTCGAGTGTCTCAAGATCACATTTTTAAGAGCTACTTCCACAGAAAATATATCAAATGTCAGGCACACGAATCTCTTTAAGTGCTATTACAACAGCTAAAATATCGCATCTCATGAACCTTCCTTGGTGCACAGGGGTAACTTTGATTCCCCCTTTGACTCTCATTGGTTTCGCCGTATATGTTTCCGATTTACTCCAGTCATCTGGGCGTGGTCTACATTGGCTTTCATTGGTTATTTTGTCATGTCCCACAGGATCACTTGCGTCCATCGTTGTATCTCTCACGCTGTCATGCTTCATTTATTACTCGTAAATAATTTTTTATGCTTCATTTATTACTCGTAAATAAATTGTCTAAATTGTCCGCCCATTATAAAATAAGGCTCCGCCTTGTCGCAGAGCCATATCTGGAATATGAAATATATTTTATGTAACTGTGTCACTACAGTAAAGATTTCGCTTAAAAACATTATCATTATATATAATTGTCTAACATGTATAACGTGTTTCTGAATTTTCAGACACCGCATATGTCCCGTCTGACATAAAAGGCCAAATCTGTGCACACTTATAGTGTCGAATATGGCACAGATTCGAGCGGACCTGGATTTTCTATTTACCCAACCTTGGGCAACGGAGAAAATGAGCGATTTCGAAAAGTATTAACAAACCCTCCAAAAAACCATCCGCTGACCCAGAAGGTTTAATCTTTGCACACTTATAGTGTCACCAATGGTACAGAACCTATTCGAGCCCTAGTTTGATTTTGATGGGAATAACATCTATCGTTCTGGTAACTGTGGCTAAAATTCGTGCATTGCGGAAACTGGACAAAGGGCTGCTGTTTTTTAACTATAAACTTTTGTCCAAGCAAGTTCTGGGCCCACTTTGCTAACTGTCACTCGAAATATTTTCTAAACTGTAAATGATAAATGTAATGAGGGAGTACATAGATGTTTAGTAAGAAATCTAATTTCTAGATTAATAATTTATTTTAGCAAGCCTGTTAAAGCTTTTGAAGAATTGCCTTGCCAAATTTAAGAAGATTAAAAATATCCTGTTTCTCAAGTCTGTAATGCATATATCTCAACTGAAAGTGGCCAGCTAAGAACTAACTATAAGAAGTAATTTATAGCTCTTTGACATATAATGAAATATCAGATCGTGTTCTAATTTAAGAACTAAAGTGGTTTATTTTCGATATTTTAATATTTTGACCTGTTAAGGTTCTCCAATGGCAGGTACAGCTGTAGCATTTAAAGTGTTACGAATATTCAGCTAGCTCAATGCGTTTTTTCTTTGATGAAATACTGATGCGCAAGTATGATATATTTTGTTTTGTTTAAAAAAATTAGGATGTGAAGTGAATTCCGGGTTTCGAAATATGTTTGTCATCGATATGGTTTAAAGAGAAGAAATTGAAATATGAAATTTAAGTACGTATTTCTGCATCACTAGGCAGATTTATAGATTCACTTGAATGCATAATTACTTCAAAGTCATTTTATAAGTTTAGTATATATACTGCCAGACAGGATAATATTATAATTTAATATTTTGAAGTGAAGTCTAGGGTCTGAAAAAACCCTGGCTAGGAAGATCTTGCGAGTCATTTATAGCCATTTATAAATATTATAAGTAGATATAATTGGATTTAGGATCATCTGAGTTTGCCGAATATAGTGGTTATAAATTCAATATATTTAATATTTTGAACTACTTTGAAAATATGGTTCTAATTTCGATATCTTTATTATTTTGAACTATTTTGGAAAGGTGGCTCTAATTTCGATAGTTTCAATATTTTGAACTATTTTGAAAAGGTGGTTTTAATTTTGATATTTTTAGTATTTTGAACTATTTTGAAAAATTGGTTTTAATTTTGATATTCTGAATATTTTGAACTATTTTTAAAATGTGGTTCTATTTCCAAAATTCTAATGTCTTAATTTGTTTTGAAAATGGCTAAAAACTACAAACCACCCACAAAGAAATATGTTATTCGCCCAAAAACCATTTCGCTCCATTAGACTGAACCATTGCTGATATTTTCTCTCGAAATGGACATAATGGGAGAGGAACATAAATTCTTTCATAATCATCCAGAATCCCCTGCCGGGGATATAAAAAGAGAGATTCACTGGTCAAATAATACCATGGGTACAAATATTGGTACATACCAGAACTTAAAGTCTTCAGACTAGGTACTCACTTCTCAACTGGGCCACATTACGATCGAGGTAGAGCCGTACTAATCCAGTTTTCAATTGAACAACTATATTTGTCTCTGAGCACCATACATTTTTAAATAAAATAAAAAGAATATAAAAAAGTGCAGCGTAATTTTTTAAGAGTTTCAGTTTCTATGTTTTTGACAGAATTAATAATAGTATAATATACTATATACAATATTTTATTTTAGAGAAAAAAATTGCAGAAATTGTTTTAGTTTATAACTGGGTGATTTTCAAAATGAACTCCTGTTTGATATCCCAATCTTTGAACCCATATTTCATGCTTATAAAATTATTTTTTTATATTTTTAGACCATGTATTGGTGCATTAGTTTATAATTAATAAAATGTACTCATTAAAGTGATTATGCTTTAAAAATATTAGCTATTTTCTGTTGTTTTTATTTTTCAAGTAATAAATTTGCATGTCCCAACTAAAAACACCACACTTAAGGAAGTATATTTTAATGCTTTCAAACTTGATTAGCTTTTGTATATGAATTAAAAAATATGTTTTCACATTTTAATTAGCAAAAATGCAAGTGATTCCTTTAAAATATAATTATTAATATTTTAAAATTTTAATTTAATATGCGTCCCCTGTACATCTCATGAGTGTTACCTCAGGAGTGTTACCACTATTATTTTATATAGGTTTTGATTTCTGCAGTTGGTAACAAAGCTAATAGGAGCCATATTGTTCCTTCTTATCTAGTATAGAAAAATATTATAAAAAATTATTAACAAAGTATAATTTTATTTTTAATATAAGTCAAATTCTCATGTGATGTGAAGCTTAAAAAGGCAATTCGTTTGAAATTCACCCAACTACGTTTTCCTTATTTCATATTAATCCAAAGAATTTGTTAAAAACTAGATGTCTTCCACCAACTTCCATCAAAATCATCATGGAATTTTCATCGTATAATTCAAACGCATATCTAATGAATAATTAATAATGGAAGCACATTTCCCTTAATTAGATTGAAATCAGTTGTCTTAATCTAAGGCTCGTTATGCAGCAGAATGAAAATGAACATTCCATTTCAGCGTTGATTTCTAGAGACGTTTGTAATATAGTAGCAAAATTACTTCAGAAGATATATAAAAAAAGAGCTATTCCTTTAATTAACTTTCATCCGTCGTTTCAAACACAGATGTTGTGTTAATATTTTATGAGACAAGATTTTGAACAGGAGGAGAATTATTCTAATTCTCTAGTTGCCCTTAGAACTGGAAAGAAAATGTGTTTCAGGTACGTTTGCAATGGAATATTTTTTTTATTAAAATATATTCTTAAAGATATCAAGATGCTTACTGTATATTCTTTTAAGAATTCGACTCAGATGAATAAAATATTCCTAATTCTACTTTAATTTTGGAAAATTAATTTATTTATCTTGGTATAAAATTGCAATGAATATAACTGGTGCTTTCAAGAATACAAGTTATCTACATTCCCTTGATACATGTGGAAATTTATTGACTCGTTTTGGTACTCTTTTTTATTTTATGCAAATCCCTGATACTGGAAAGAAATTGATTAACTTTAATATTGCTCGCTTGGGACTTTTTGACTATGGGCGAGTCTAAACTAATGCTCTTCATAGTTACTGTATAAAAGATAAATGCTTCTCAAAAACGTTCAGAATCTGCTTTAGAAGAAAAAAAAAATATAATATATTGGTATAAATACAGCATACAATAAAATTTAGGAGTCAGCCGGTTTCGAATGTAAAACAACCTTCTTCTTCGAGACAAGCAAAAAGTACAACCTCATTTATTCGAACAATCAGAAGCTGCACTTACTTGACGTATAGCTTCTTGCTTTTTCTGCGAAAATGTATTTTTTTTTGTCTTTAAAACCTGTTGACATAAATTTTATTATATACTTTAGTAGTTCTCATATCTTGGGACACCATACTATTTGGGTTGGCCAAAATGTTTATATAGAAGATAAAGAGGATACGGAAAATAACGGTGTTTATTTCTTATTTTCATGTATAAATTTTAGCTCAAATTTGACATTAGTACTGTCGAACATATTGGGTAATATTATTTATTAAAACTTTTTTTAAATATTCTACATAGTATCCCTAGTTAGATAAAATGTTTTTACATTCTTATTTGATAAATGCAACTAATATTCAGGAATGCAAAATAAATGCATTTTAAAAAACTATATGCAACTATAATTTTTACACATTGTAATTATTATTACTTGCATGTGATCTCTTTATACTCCAATGGGGTTGCACAACAAAAACGTTGCGCACTATTCGTATACTGTTTTATTTGCGATATTTAGTACTTACTTTTTATACCACCATTATTTACGATATTTAGTACTTACTTAGTACGTCATCATTTTTTGCGATATTTAGTAATCCACCGAAATGCTAGTGTATGACACTTACAAGCATATTCCATCATATGTGCATTAATAAAAAACGTGCTCCCCATCTTAAATTCGAATTACTGATATTCTCCTGATCTGTCAATGTTCTGTTCAATGAGGCACTGCAAGATCAGTGATTTTTCTTTTAAATCTTCTACAATACCGATTTTTTATCGGTATCATTTTATGTGTTCCTGATTTGTATCAACTTAAAACAATATTATTTCATAAAAAATACTCCTCTAAATCCACTGTTTATAAGCTCTTAGTAAGACTACGCAACTTTATATTAGTAACAGTAGTAACTCAGCAGTAAATAAGCACTTATTGAGTAAATTCGCATAACAATATGTAAAAAATATGATAAATATATTTACATAATTGTTTGACATATTTTAACTAACGACATTATTATGTATACAAAATTAACATGCATCATATACTTTTAATGTTATTTGTTTTTGCCATTTGTAAAACAATATCCGATATCATTTGATATCTAAAATAGCTAGACTTATTTTTCCTTAAAAACATATTGTTACATCTATTAAGTAAATGCCCCATCAATATCATATAATTAAATCCCTAATGAATGTCATATATAGATTTAATTACGGTTATATTTATAACTACATACTATCTACTAACTAATTGTATATATAATGAACAATATGTAATAATTTGCGTTGTACATAATGAGTAGAACTATAAACTTTTTTATAACATTGGAGTCTGCTTTTTAGTAGGAAAACGCTTTCAATTTTAAATATTTTAAATTAATTTATACTGATCCACAAAATGTTTGAATATCTCGAATCTTAAATTAAGCTCACAACGCAATTTTCTCTCATAATTAAAATGTATATCTGGTACCTAATTAACAATGGAAGCCCATTTACGGTAATTAAGTTGAAATATATGTTTTCGTAAGTTCGTTATCGTAAAGTTCTTTATACAACAGACGATAAATAAATCTTCATTTTCAGCGTTGATTCCTTGAGATGTTGGTAATATGAGGAAAGGATTACTGCACATAAAACAGGATAAAAGCGAAATGCCATTAATTAAACGTTTCCTTTCATTTTAAATGGATAATTATTTAAATTTTGTTGATCATCGATATAACATTTGTTGATCATCGATAACTGTATCAGCGGTAGTTACATTCAATCTTAGTTTAATTCCATGACCAGTATTTAAATTTTATTCAAACTTTAATCCTGCATTAGTTGGCAGCAGTACTAATATGTAAGAGTTGTTCAGTTGTTTTGAAAATAACGTAAAATCTTCTTAAGCACAAGTTTCTAATTACAACCTTTTTATAGAACTGAAAGTAAATGAATAAATTATTTGAAAGTTCCTTGGATTTTGCAAGATTTAAATAATGAATTCAACAGACCGTAAATTTTTCTTGAAAAGAATAGTCTGTAATTTTGTGGAACATACAAAACAGAAGTATTAAATTTAATCCTATTCGTGGTACTCTTTCATCAAAAATGTTTGAAAAAAGATATGAAATTTAAATTGTTTTTCTTAATTTGGTACTCTGTAGCACTAAGACAAAACAATTAAATTTAAAATTTTGAAATACTTTAATTCGAATTTTTTAGTAGAATAGTTAACTACATTTAACAGTTTCAGACAAGGTATACAATGCATAATGTCGTCGATAAGATCATATAGCACTCTATAAAATTGAAAGGTCATAGAAAAGCTTCAAAGTTGGCATGGAATTACCCACTCTTGTTATATATAGAATCAGATTATAATTGCAATTTTTAAAATAATCACGAAAGTTTTGTATTCCCTTTAGTTTTATTGTCCCAAATAATAAACGAGTAAATGCAAAAGTACTTCACCACCCTCGAGAATAAATAATTAATTACTAATTAAATTATTTTAATTAAATTTGATGCGTAAGAAAATGTTAGACTCTCCTAGACCATTGTTTGAGATGTTCAATGGACAAAGGGTTCAATCATTTTTGAGAATAACAATCCATAATCATAATAATCAATTGCAATCGATCTGGTCGATAATAATTGAGAATAATAGTAATAGTTAATTGCTTTCTTTGAGTTTTATAAAAAAAAATATAATTTTCTATATTTGCATTTTATTGGTTTTATGTTTTAGATTTGCATTAAATTGCGAAGATTATTTCAGCAATACATTAAAAAATATATAAGTTAGTACTTTAGAAAATAAAATCTAACGCATATCTTGAAAACAAAATAAAGTATATAGATGCCGTCATGAACAGTTTATAAAATATATATGACTAAAACAGATCTTTATACAATTAAGTAAGATTTATTTATATTAGTATGATAAATTATAATCGTATTATCTTTAATATGGTACCTGTTAGGTTTTTTCTTAATTTTTATAATGATTTTCATAAGTCATTTCGTTTTATTGATTATGAGTTTATCCATGAGTTGGGTATGAAAAATCTGATGTGGGCAGCACATAACTTTCCAGCCAGACTCAAATTCATTTTTTCTTTATTTCTTTAAGAACTCATTAAATAGTGTTTAACTGCACAAAATAACACTAAATTAGCATAATTAATTCAATTTCTGCTTTCAATTGGTAATTGGACATTTTTCCAAAGGCGGCATAAAAAAATTGTGAAAAATCTCAAATATATCAAGAACGGTTAGTCCAAGTCTCGAGTTGTTCTTATTCTATTCCTCGTCAAAAATTACGTATAAAACAATAATTTAATTGATACATTAGAACATACGTAGTCTTTTTTTATATATTGGCGATTTTTGCGGGCCATTTCGTAAAAAAGGCAGGTTATTATTTTCCGAATCGTACCAAAATTTAATCAGCGCCAGAGTGTCCCATAGGTGATTTATCTACCAAATTTTGTGAAATTATGTCAATTGGTATTTCAGCTGGAGTGAATACATAAGATTTTTGCGGGTCATTTCGCAAAAAAGGCAGGTTCTTTTTATCCGAATTGTACCAAAAACTAATCAGTACCAGGGTCACATCCAAAGGTCTTACCTACCATATTTTATGAAATTCGGTCCATTAGTTTTTGATTAAGAGTGGATACATACATTGCACAGACACATAAACAGACACGCACACACAGACAGACAGACACGCACACAGGCGTCACGCTAAAATAGTTTTTTCTTATTTCAGAGGTTTCGAAACGTGTACATTCGTCGAAAACTCGAGTTGCGATTTTCGACATGATTCCAATGCTTTCCCTATACATTACCATGCATTGCAGGGAAAGTAAAAATTACATGTGATCTGCCCACTATACCTACAATAAATATGTCCTACAAAAAAATGATATTCTGAAACATCGACAAAATTTAGAATTTACTTATGATTCCATATCGCTGAAAATTGTCACTATTATTATCAATCAGAATTCGTGAAAATCGCTTTATTCTTGTGAGATATATTACGCTCATCTTAGGAAAAAATATATATATATATATATATATATATATATATATATATATATATATATATATATATATATAATATCTCTAGAAATACATGTAAAACCTCATAAACTACATTACATTCTCTTCCAATTAAAACTATTCAAATCCATTCAAATATTTTTTAATAATAATGACTATATTTTATTTTGTGTTTATTTATTTTTATTTTTATTTCAGATCGAAAAACATAATGTTTTAACATCTAATGATGTCATTGGCTTTCAAATTAAATAATTTCTTATAAAAATCCTATCCAGTTTGGATAATTATTTTGGATATCTAGTTTGGATATTCCTATCTAGTTTGGATATCTAGTTTGGATAATCTAGTCAGCATAATTATTAATTTTCAAAATATTTGTTTTGAAAAGTTGAGGTTTACCTTCAAGTTTCTGAAAATAAACAGGGATTGCATATTAACCGATTGATTTCGTCGTCCTAAATGTCATTTGACTGACTCAATTTGTTTCCAGAGGTGTCATGCCTACAGACAGACACGCAAACACGCGAAGACAGAATTAAATGCATCATTTAAAATTGATTCATGTATACTCAAGAAGGTGTAACTTAATCAAAACTGAAGATCAGAATATTTGAACTCGACACAGTACTGTCCTTTATATATACCATCTATTGGATGCAAAGTAATAAAAATAGAATTCTTGAAGGCCATTTTTGTCTTTTACGAATAGAAATATTTTACAGCATTTGAATTGAAAATTTCGGTTCAACCCACAGATAACATAGTCGCAAACAGAATTACACGATTTATCAGAACCCATGAATGGGAAGTTTGATCCTTGACAATACTCACTTTGGATATTGTATATATTGTAATAAAGGTAATCAAACGATAGCTGAAATTTCTTGAAAAGGTATTTTTGTTTTTGTTTCCAAGAAGAAAATACTTTTTTAAAATTTTAATTAGAGATTATGGTGCTAAGTGTTCCACCTTTGAATCTTAATAAAAAGTTTGTAGCATGTGAAAGGTAGTGTGAAACAAAAAATATATAATTGTTTTACATAATTAAGATATATTAACCATATACGAGTATTTTAGATATGATCTATGATCCCATATCATTCTACATATCTCTGTTCTTATACTTTATGCACGAATATTGATATCGAGAAAAACAATACAGTAGAACAGATTAATTAGCTATCAGTAGAAGAGTATCGTAACAGAGACTACGTGTAGTTTGTTTCAAGTTATGGCATAAATATAATGTTCAGACATTGCATTATTTACCAGGAAACGTTCCCAAGCTAAACTCATAGAAATCGACGAAAATTTTACAGGTGTTAAAGAAGTTATAGAAAATCCATACTCTTAAAATTAGCTGCGGAATTGCATTAGGAGAGGAATAGAATAATGTTGAAAATTGGATCTGGGTTGCTAAAATAGAACAGTTAGGAACAATTGGCGACTTTGCATTTTTGTAAATTGACGAACACATGCAATGTGTTTATTCTATCAAAACGCATTTTATGCTGTATTGAGAGCCGTTAATACTTGAAAAGTAGCTTCTTAAAAACCATCCCTCAAAAAACAGAAAATGCAGATTACATGTATCAGTACTATGGTATATAGTTTATATGGGATATAATTGATGGCAAATGATTGAGGTCGAATGGCAGGGTTAATTTCTTTATAAATTGAAAGTACAAATATGAGACTCATTGAAGAAATGCATAAAACAGAAACATATTTTACACCAGCTACACCGAGCGACTATTTTGGATGCACAGTTTTGTTTCTCGCAATCAAGTACGTTGTTTGCACTAAATATGGACTCAGCAGGATTTTAGAAATGCTGAGGATGGTTTTCTGTGTATGAGCATGCATGCCATGAATATTTCCACATGTTAACTTTGCTTGATAAAGAGAACTGGTTGTGTGCAACGGATTGTACTTTAAAGATATTGTCTCGATGAAACAACTCGATTTGTATTTGTGCAGTCATAATTAAATCTGAAAATTTTCAAACGGAATTTTTCCTAACCCGAAAACCGTATCTATCAAGAGGTTGCATTAGATGAGTGGTTTTAGGTGGCATGACAAACACATGAACGATTTTACCCGGTGGCGTATCACTATCAATCAAATCTTTGTTTTTGAAGGGTGAACAAGAATCCATTAAAAGTATGATTTCATCTGGTGTGTTTTTAAAATACACTTCCGATAAATATTCGCGAGGTTCTTTTGATCCTATTTTCCACGATTTCGAAGTGACGGTATAAATATTGTCAGCTTGAAGTATTTTCTGCCTCACTTGGGTTCCCAATTGTCCTTTAGGTTCAGAATATATAATAAATAAAGGCAATAGCAACATTCCATCTTTGCTTATTGTTAGCATTACAGTATATAAATGGGTTGTAGCACGTATAGATTGTGCAGCAATTTCAATCTGTTTTGATTCCAACAAATAAATCGTTTCCCCCGAATGAATTTCTTCATTAAATCCCGATTGGTCAGTATTAAACATCTAATTGTCGTTCAACTGCGAATCTTTAAAAAAATACATACATCATTTAAAAATGCTTGTGAAGCATTTCCAATTTGATCCACTTCATAAATCTGCTTTTGAGAGACACTTTTAGTAATTTTCCTGCTAACGATTCTATATTTCGTTTTAAAATTCAAGGACCATTTACCGGAAGCTTTGAAAGGTATTTTTAGGAAGAGAGCTTTATCACAAGCCCAGCTTTTCAAACTCGAGTCATGCACGTTTACGCACGCAAGATTTTTGAGCATTAAACAGAACAACACCACAAATTTATAGCAGATCGCTAATTTGTTTCACTTACATAAAATAATAAATCTGTGGGAAATGCGCGGTTACACTAGACTATATATATTCAAACTAAATTTCAAATACTTTTGAATGCAAACTTGAAAAAAATAACTTTACAGCAGATTTCAAGTCATACAGAGAAAACATGGCCAATTCATTCCAGAATTTGCAGTTTTTCTATGCTTACTCGCCAAGTAGGGTTGCATTTGGCATAAAGATGTTGACTTTTACTAATTTTTTTACAGCTTGTCCGTTGCAATACAGCAGCTAATTTTTTCACTGTCGATATTTTGAGTCATCTACTAACTAACGCCTGTCAAATTTTCGTCGAATTCTATGAGTTTCTCTTAGGAACGTTTCCTTGTTAGCCATTACATTATTTAGCCATTAATGTTCATCACACCATTTTGTATTTTCCGAGAAAATTATAATAACGATTAGCAGGCTTTACCAAATGCGTTCAAAACAAATGTATTTATTATACATATAACTTCAAGTATTCGTCCCAAACTGTATTCTAATCACTGAATTCTTTCAAAAGATTTATACTCACTCTGAAAAGAGAAAATAAGTAATATCAGATAAATGGCTCGTGATAGCATCGTAGAAATGGTATCAATTCATATGTGGTACCAGGGCAATTGGATGATCTACTTACGTAATATTAGAACACGATTATTTAAAAGATTCGTTAGATGTTAAACGGGTAATATCCTTATAATGGTGAAAGATGGTATTTTATGAATAGTGTATATATTCTTTGTATAAAACTATATTTGCTGTATGTTATCCTTCGATTGTCCTTCATGATTATTTTATTTCTAATTAAAAGAAATCTGATGTGGGCAGCACTTTACTTTCGCTACTGACTTAAATGTATTGTCATTTCATTTAGTTTATAATTCATTAAATTGAGTTTAATTGCACAATCTAATACGGGTATCTATTTGAAATTACACAGAATTGACAGTTTTAATTCAGATATTGTTTCCATTTGGCAACTGGGAGTATTTATAAAGGAAATGTTGCAGCGAGTGCAAAAAATCTGAAATATTTCGAAAATGGTTAGTTTTAGAGCAATAGGGCTAGTCTTATTCTTATCGTCATTAAATATTACGAATGAAACTCGCATATAATTGATACATTTGTGTAGAAGTAATTTTTAATTTCAGATTTTGATGAATTTTGCCGGCCATTTTGTAAAAAAAAATTTTTTTTCCGAATCGTACCAAAATCTAATTAGTACCAGTCACTCCAAATGACTCGCCTGCCGAATTTTATGAAACTTGACCAAATTGTTTTTGAGTTAAAGACGATACATATATTGCACAGACAGATAATTAGACATCCAGACACACAGGCATACTCACCGACAGACATACACACATGCGCACAAACGTCGTACTAAAATAATATTTTGGGGATTCTAGGGTGCTAAAAACGTATAGATTCGTCAAAAACTTGAGTTGCGATTTTTGACGAGATTCCAATACATTCCCTATACATTATCATGTATTGGAGAACTAATACATTTGTAAAACAAAAGGATTCTTCTCGTTACTTAGTTACTCATTACATAAAGGTTTTCAATCTTGTTACTGAGTAAAGTTTAATGAAATTCTGGGATATCCAATTCACTGTTTTTAAAAATTAATTTATATTGCTCCAATATTTAGAATGATATTGTGTACATATACTACACATAGATATGTACATTAAACCTAGACGGTTGGCTGCTGTTCAGGGAAACTAAAATATGTCCATTAAAATTCGGGAGTCTAAATTTGGAATGCATCACATTTTTATTAGCTATAATGGCAATATTACGGACTAATACGAAGGTATAAAGGAAATTTCCCAAAATGGCACAGTTCCATATTTATATTTTTCACTTGAATTCTATTACTGAAATTTGGAAGAAATTCCATATTAAAATAATGTTCCAGCAACCTGACAGGTACTACATAATAACTCTTGCCATCCTCTTATGTTATTTAAATACGTTATTATACACAATAATCTCAATATTTATTGAGCAATGCATGTAAGAACAAGTAAGATAATAATGCAACAGACAGCTGTGTTCGAGGATAATTTGGATCTTTTTTATTTAGTGACCAACAAACTAGACTTCCAACAAACCCAAAGTCAGCTAAAGTAGACAGATAGGACAAAATAGAAGAAACAGAAAGGAATATATCCAAGTCATGTATTAAGTACTTACTTAAGTGAGTCAATCAGAAAGCAGAATGAGAATAGCCGAGCTAATCTAAAGCATAGAACTAACATGCTAAAACAAATTGCTCAGAAATGAAATAAATATGTCGCAACAAAACAAGACAAGTTTGAATAAGATTAAACGAGTCTGAACGAAAACTAAGTCAAAATGGCACACACATGTTATAAGGGCTAATAACTCGAATAAACATAATGGAAAATGAAGAAAATTATAGGATACCAAGCTTGGTCTTGGACAAAAATGGAGTTCTAGACAAGTCATTAATTAAATTGCTAGAATTTTTCGTAATGTTGAAAGCGTAAAAATCGTCATTATCAAAGAGCTACGTGTAGTTTTGTATAATACTTGGTTAAGAAACCTCGATGGTTAAAATTAAAGCAATATTATATCAACTGAAGATTTATTAAATTCCTGTTTCTTGAGAATTTGTTTACTTATTGAATAGCTTTGTTGTTGTACCTTCATGAGCAAATATCAAAATGTTACATTTTCTTCGGTACATAAAAAATAAAAATAATAATTTAAATATGTCATTTATGAGAATAAATCATGTCGTATTAAACCAGAACGCGAGAGACTAAAGATGTAAAGTAATAGAGATACGTCAAGTTAAAGTTAAAAGAGTCAGGTCAAGTTACAAGAGTCACGTTACCATCTGAATTCAAACTAATCCTTCTTGACACTCGGTAGGGTTATTCATACAGCATAATCATGTCACTACTTATTCAGTGACGATTTTAAATTTTCATTCTTAGTTACTAACACTTTAAAGGAACACAATTAAAATAAATATAAAAAAAAATCAGGATTCTACCTACCTCTATTTTCTATTGAAAAATTAGAAGTAGGTAGAATAGAATGTCGTATTAAATCAGAACGCAAGACTAAAGATGTACAGTAATAGAAATACACCAAGTTAAAGTTAAAAGTAACATGCCAAGTTAACGCTATTCTGAGTATCACCCATTCGCTTAATGAACCGATGGTTATGGAATCTAGCTCTGTCATGTACTAAATGATCTGTGAATGAAAACTAATCCTTCTCAACACTCTGTGGGTCATGTACACCACATAATCATCTCACTCCCTATTCAGTGACGATTTTACATTGTCGTTCTTAGTTAATACCACTCTAAAGAGAACACCACTTAAAAATATTTTAAAAAATCAGGATTCTACCTATATCTAATTTTCCATTGAAAAATTCAAAGGAAAAAAACTGAAAGTCGCAAATTTTGTGGCTTAATGAATCGGTGAAATTTGATGATGAATTAGTGATTACATGATTACGTAACCTTTAATGATGTAAAGCATTTACATAATGTATAGATGCAATTTTGCATAATATTTCGTTATTATAATTAAAATTTTGCTGAAAAGAGTATTAATGTAAAAGTTAATAAAATAAAATAATTTAATAAAAGATAATAACTGAAAATATCAGGAATTGCCAATATATATTTTTCCAACCGTTAGAATTACAGTCAAAGTTTTATTGTAATGTCTTATGGATGATTTTTATTATAAACTTTCTATTATTTCTAATATCTGTATTAAGTTTTCAAAGTAATATGTTATAATATCTTAACAATACATTGTATTTTAGCATTGATGATATTTTTATAATGTCGGAGCCAACCATGACATACTTACAGTTTCAAAAGAGAAATTTTAGAAAATTTCAAATAAATTAAATGTTATATACGCACGATTTAATATATTTTCTTTTTATAGGACCAATTTAAAGTAGTTTCATTAGTGATTTTAAATAAATTATTTACATACGATGATAACATTCTACAGTTACATAAAACTACTGAGCATTTGAACAACTAATAGTGCTTTACACTATTACTGAACGATATATTTAGAACTTTAAATAGTATAATAATCTAAATAGTGCATTGTCTACAGAGTGTACTCTTTACCCTACTCTATGTTTAAGAAAAAGTTCATCAATGATTTCTCTTCTTAGATATACAAAATATTTAAATGAATATCAAATAAACTAATACGAAATTAATATGCAGAAAAATAATTTAAAAATGTATATTTGTTTCATATATTCTTAGAAAACCAATAAAATTGAAAAATTATAATTTTCTGCATGGAAAGTATTCCTGACATTTACATATGTAATAATTTTTGGATATTTAAAATCATAAAAATGTGTCTCTGGAATACTGGGAATTACTGGTATGCTGTTGGAAGCAAGCTATTATGAATTTCATTATAATACAAAATCATTTGTATAATGCATTAAAATCCGAATTAGAATATCTTTAATTACTTTATGAGTGTAATTTATATGAATGCACATATATTATTATACATAGACTTTAGGGGGGAAAGGTTGATGGATAAAATCAGTTTTTCATGCAAACAGACATGCAAATAGTAAATTTTATCTAGATATATCTAACATTCTGATAGCATTGAAGCAGCTATTTACTTACCTTTATATACTAGCGAAATGAGCAATAAGAGTTTTACTGCCATATCGACGTACAGATTTTTCAACGATGTATAATACAATATCCCAGATGTGCGATGAAGTATATATTTATATTTTTCAAAATACTTTATAGTTGTTATTTACACTTTGAGTTCTTTGTCAGTATGATTATCTAGATTCATTTTACAACGTGTACACATATATATATATATTATGGCGTTTATGTAGAGATAATACCCCTTATTTCCTGTTTCGATCTGTCACATAGTAGTGAGATAGATTATTTAAAAGAAATTGTGAATAATAGACTGTCAATTTATGAAATAAGTTTAACATCAGTATATGTTTCATTAAAATATGGTAGCAAAAATTTAAATGTTGCAATAAGCTAAGATGTTTCTCATGATATGGTGGTTAAAAATGAAATGACTTTGTGACACATCACCTACATGTAAATATATTTCTACATTTCACTTAATTTAGCACCTTTGACACAGGTAGATTTTCGTCGTAAATACAACTTTCGATGTCTGTAAAGAGTCTGTGAACTTCACCTGAGATATCACCATTCTTCAAACATTTGACTCACGCATTGGAAACAGAAACGAATCAAAAAGAAATTCAAACTGCGCGCGTCAAAGTTTCGATGGTCCGGTCAGAAATATGTCTACTTCTGCAAGCCGCACAGAGAATCGTGCCTAACTGAACTGAGAGAAATTCCGTTCACACTTCAACAAAAGACTACTACTTTTCTTAGCCAACTTCGCCGCCAAGGAATCCGTTTGGCGCGTTCTCTCTTTCGCCATATTTAGATGTATAGCAATCGATTGTTCTGCATTTTGAATGTCTTTTCAATCATAATATGGCAAGATGATTAGTTTCGGTGCTATGATTAATGCGGGTCGGAATTGTTTATGCAACGGGGTGTATATTTATTCTGTGTAGTCTTTGTGGCTGAGAAATGAAACACTCCAGTTTTTGCTTGGGGGGTGGTTATTGTTAGAATTATGATTTTGTCACGGACATAATTTGAATATACTGCTTTTCACAAAGGTTAAAGTGTATTTCCGCTAATCTCTTTGTGAAGAAGTGTTGCGTATTAAAATACTTCAAATGTATTGTCAATATGTATTTTACAATTATTGTCGACTTTAAAGAAAAGTGTAGTCTTAATTATGTTAGTGAATGAACTTCTTTCAATACTTCAAAAGTCTATGTTTCTTAACTTTCTGTAAGTTTGTAAGAATGCAATGAGGGGTTGGAAATTGCTCTATAACTGTGCTTACAATGTATAACAATTATTGTTTTTTATATAATTTTACCTAATGGTATTTTCTTTTAGCATAACTTGCAGACATTATTATCAATGACTGTGGAGAAAATACTTATTAAAACACATCATATAACAAATTAGTGGTTGCATCAACATGTTTCAATAGCAAAACATGACCTTCTTCTTCATTAGAAAGGGACAGAGAAATTATATCTACAAAATCGAGAAAGCGTCATTTCATAAATTACTGTATCATACGACTCAGGGATGAAATCATTGTTTTGGAACTGAATGAGCTGACTTCAGTAAAATAATATTTTGCTTAAAGTTTGTTGATGGAGTTAGCTCATTCGACTGTTAAAACAACATTTTCCTTTAGTTTTTGTTATTTACTGCATACATATAGAGTGCCTAATTTTTTAGACCAGTTATTCATGTAGATTCTAAAGCCAGTTGCTTTACTATATATTTCGTTTTAGAGTATTAATTATGTAACCATTTTTACTAAGAAAGTATTTTAAATAATTCTGCTGTTCTTTTCTCTTCATACTACGTTTTGATTTTCAATTTTATCCATAATTTTGTTAAGATGTCCTTTCCGAGTCAAGGAATGCAAGCACTTATTGGCAGATGTTTTTGTGAGCTTCTGATAGTGTTGTTTCTCTATACTAAAGAAGGTGTCTGTTTTTTTTTTAATGAAACTGATTAGAACTGTTGCTAATTTGTTATATGCAATGTTTATCACGCATAAACTAGTTGCTATTGTTATAAATTATATCAATCAAATGCAACCGGCAAATTCGGTTACTTGGAAGTCACATTTGGCGAGTTTAAGCAGGGTCTAAAAATTTGGAAAAATGAAGTGTCACGAGCAGAATTTCCGAGTTACCTTAGTTTTTCGGGACTCTTTCACAGAGGGAACATACGGATTCCTGTTGTTGCACGCAAAATGTAATGTAATTTGATACGATTAAACGTGAATTTGAATTATATCTGCTTATTGTGAATATTATGTTTCTTTTTGAGAAGTACACTAGAATATATAGTTCGCAGGTTGCAAGCACGCAGCGAGCAAAAGTCCGGCTAACGCAATAGGTGTACCTATCGTTAACTGTGACTGACCAAAACATGCATGCTAAAATGTTACTACTAAAAAAAGTCTAATAGCTCGAAAAATTGACCACTAGTTACGGGCGTCGCAGATATTTTCACTTTTAAATTAGTTGTTGTTTAGTGATATATTACTCAAATCATTCATTAAAGTGTTCCAGAGTATTTAAAATCATAAAACTTACAAAACACTACATTTCGTGCTAGTGCATACTAAATAATTTAAGCCTATTTACATTGAGTGTCTCATATAGCCTTTTTCGCACATTTTGTCTTGTCTACATGCAGACAATATCGTCCATATACATAGTTATATATCCATTAGACAAACAGTATTGGATCAACACGTTCTGTCTCATAAGCAACCCGAATTAGTTACATATAATTTAACTCCTCAAAGACGAGTGAAGCAATGTCCATTCTTCATTTTCAATGAAGCGAAATAAACTTTTGCTTGAATTTTGTCATCCATTTCATTTGGAAACTATAATGTATAGGAAGATGAAATCTTGTATGATTACGTGAAATTGTACACATATTTGCAGAATCACAATTTCATTTATTAAAACGAAATGTAACAGGATGGAATGCCTATTTTTATATTGCGCATCTTGCTATGATCCCTGCAGATAACATGTAAACAGCAACTTTTATACATCTAATCAGAGCTTCTGCAATTGCGTGCATTATAATTTAAACGTACTCCTATGTATTAAATATGTTTTTGTGATATAAATATGTTACTTCGATTTCATGGATTTTCTACATTCTAATTTATTTAAATTTAATATTCGAATTTAGAATACTTATACTTTCTTTTGTAATAGATTCTCAAATATTGAAATACTTTTCTTTATACTTACAATTTCATAATTCGTTAAATTAAGTTTTACATTGACATCTTAAATAGCTCGCATACTTCAGATGATCGAGACCATTTGCTAGTAATAGTACCATTTGCTCTAACTGAACTGAATGGAATCCATATATGTATCTGTACTTTATGTCTGTATCTTTCATAAGATCTCTCCTACATACGTTGGTAAACTTTGTTCCTTGAAAATGCCTTTTTCTTAATATGAACATCAATATTTTAAAGTTTGCGATTTTATTACAGCATGTAAAGACGCATAGCAGTAACATTTATTCATCCATTTCCGATTGCACACTCAAAACCATGTGTTATACAAAGTTTTCTTCAATGTGTTCTACTAATTTGAAGTTACTATATGTTGTCTATTGAATATGTAACTTTAGCTTATATACCAACAGTCGTAATAATTTAAGACATGAGTTTTTTGGAATATGTTATAACATTTCGTTATGTTTTATTCTTGTAAAATAATTTTAAACCCTTGGATGAGACATTAAGAATTTTGAAGAAATCACGGGGCTATTAATTTAACTTTTAAAATATATATGAACTCGATGTGCAAAAATTTACATGACTTGTGCAAATATATGTTATCATGCAATATGAGAATGTGTTAGTTTTTATGTAAAGCACAAATAGAAATGAATTTAATTCATAGATGAATAATGTATAAATGGTTTTTAGGTAAATGCAGAAAATGTATATTATTAACTGTTTTGGTTCTTTGTATGATACATAATGCATAGGAGCATTACGTATGTTTCCCTGAGAAATGGAGCAGTTTGTGTGTGTAAATGCATTCAATCGTTTTAAATATATATAAAAAATATTTCGATGAATAAATATATATCGCTGAAACAGAAGCCAGTGAACGAATTGAAACTTCCTACATTTTTAATTTGGCTCCATATCGTTTGGGATTAACATTTATTTTCTACTTTTTCATGCGACAATTTTGTGTTGTGGAGAACGTTAACATATTTGTTTCTTCTCATAGTTTATTTTATTATATACTAGCAGCATACCCGTTCTTCGTACGGAGTATATAATATAAAGAAATTTATAATTCTCAATGTGCAAATTCTGTTAAAATATTAAATTTATTGCTCATAAAGAGAAGTTTAAGAATATCTGTTCTCACTATGCGAAATTATCTTCACGGACAGATCTGAACAATAAAACATCCTGGCCCCTTTTGTAAGCAAATTAAAAAAAAAAACGGATTTGAATCAATATATGCAACCCCGTACTACTTATATTGTCGCAGATTAGAAAATATGCCAGTGTGTTAGTAGAAGCTTACCCGTATTGTAATATGAGTCTCAAAAATATTTGCCAAAATAAAAGAGATGGCGTAAAAAATTGAAAGTATCAAAAATCCCCGTAATTTTAATACCAGAAGGACGTAATTGATACCAATATATGCCAATATATATCAAAATATATGCCAATATATATCAAAATATATGCCAATATATATCAAAATATATGCCAAAATACCTGCACTACTTATATTCTCGTAGATTACAAGATATACCCATGCATTTGTAGAAGATTACTCGTACAACGTACTATATATGAGTTTCAACAATTTTCGTCATAATAAAACAATTCCATAATAATTTGAAAATATCAGTAATCCCTGAATCAACTGTCCCCGAAAATATCAATAATAATGATGTTTAAAACTGAAGACCGTAATTGATATTATCCAGTCAAAAATTCAATGTCAATGAAATTTATTTTATATACATATTTTTATTATTGAAATCGGAAAAGATTTAATAAAAATCGTATGCTGCATAACATATTGGATCCGTTGCTAAGCGACATGATATCATTTACTCTAAATAAATTGATGGAAATCATATCATCTGAATAATGCAATCTCCATGGAAGGTTTGGCAACATTTTCGTCGATTTAGCGATAACTTAAAAAATCGCCAAATTTATCGCCAAGTGGTACTGTAGAACTGATAGTCCCATTTTGCGACAAATTTTCGAAACATCATCACATTACTATCCCCTAACAAAACATAATTGATTTCATTTATTAAGCGCGATTTTATCAATTTCATGATATGTTTATGGATTTACAAATATTTTTATAAACTTGGTGATATTAAAAAAATTCGTTAAATGTGTTACTAAGTAGGATGAATGGATTGACCGACAAATGCTACAGAAACATCATTTCAGTACTTTGTTCTAAAAAAACAAATTTAATTTCATTGATTTGGGTCATTTTTATCAATTTGGAGACATTTCCACTAATTTGGTAAAGTTTAAGAAATGTTACCAAGTTATTTAGAGATATTCCTCTAAATTCGTAGCTCTGAATTTGCAGATCTGAAGAATAAAATATCCTGATCCCGTTTGTATATACTAAATGAAAACACTAAAATTGTATTAGAAGATACATACACCCGTTCTACTCTTTTTCTGCTTCAACAATCGGCTAAATGCATTTATTGAGTAAACACAAAATATGAGTTTATTAGCTAAACATAATATATGAGCTTGAAATCTCTTTGCTAAAATAAATGAAAGTGATTCGCAATATATATAATTAAAAGAGCAATCAAACCGTTCATTTATAAAATATATTTTACATCCATTTATTTATTATACAAATAGAAAAAATAATAATAAATATTAACAACACATTTAATTTCATTCCGTTGCCGAGCAACAGGATATAAGATAGAATCTTCCTCCTAAAATGCAAAATTATATAGCCATTTTGATCTCTTTATACTTTACATCGTTAAGCTTGTGAAAGATGAACCATGGAGGTAGATTTTTCCATTTAAATTCATGTTTCAAACAATTCATGTTTTCCGATAGTGACTAATTAATGCAAAAATCCTGCACCAAACTCGGAAATAAAGTTTTATTTCATTTTGGCGTTTTAAACAAACGATTTTCATCCTTTCCGTTTGGATAAACCACGGAGTTGGAGAGTAGATCTCCTAAGAAAAAGTTCCGTTTTTCATTAATATCTCGACAACCCCTGGTCTTAGAAACTCGAAACTTGGACAAAATTTATGGGGGGCTATTTCAAGGCTATCCACAAAATTTCATTAAATTCAGTTCCGCCGTTTTCCCATGATGATGAGACAAACGAAAATTTCGTTTTTTACTAATATTTTGAGAACCACTGGTTGTAGAAACTCAAAACATGGACTAAATTTTAAGTGGGGCTATTTCCAGACTACCCACAAAATTTCATCAAATTCGGTTCAGCCGTTCTCCCGTGATGATGGGACAAACAGACAGACAGACAGACAGACAGACAGATAGACAGATTTTCAATTTTATTTATATAGATATATCGTATTTATGTTAATTTTTGTAATACAGAAATAAAATGTGATGACAAGAAACAAAACGGTAGTAAAAGAAGATTTTATGATACATGTTTACTACGTAATTAAATAACGATAAGTATGTGTTTCTTAAAATGCCCTGCTTTAATACATGTTGTAAATTCGCCAGCAACTGCGTGTCATATAAATGTTATCTTACAATAATATGTGCCATATACAAATTTCTTTATTAGGTATTTTATGTTTATATCGATCGCAAACTGTATTTCATAAAAAAGTGTTTACAAAATCAAAGAAATGTATACAAAATATATCAGTTTTATCTCATTTTGGAACACCGACCTAAAGCGCTTAAAATATTTTAATTCCTCTAGTATAAAATAATGCAATGCAAACTTCCCTTCCGCTTCAACAACAACGGATGTACCCAGGCAAGTTTTGGTATCCATTAGAACTACCCTTATCTCTTGCGCTGAGGCTTTGTAAGGGCACTGCAAGTAAATGTCGGAAGTGTTGGGGAAAATAGATAGAACGCTCAGCTATCTCCGGAGGTGAATCGCTCTGCAGTAAGGGGGACGGAGGGGGGGGTAAAAGAACAGAAGTTATTGCGAAAAAACTTTATCTAAAAACTGTTATATTGGAAAATGCTGCATTTGCGGTATTTTGTATAACTAAGCTGTTTGTTCTGAAATTATTTCTGTTGTCTAATAGGATAAATCCTGTGTTTATTTATTTTCTATATTACTCGGCTGTTGGAAAAATAACATATAATAAACTTTATAAAAATTTGATTTCCTAACTTGGGTATAATTTTATTTTATTTATTTTAAATATTAGTAAAGCAGTTACCCACATGTTCGCCAGTGTTTGCGATTTCGTCTAATATAATGAATACATGAAGAAGGAATAAGAACTGCTAGAAAGCATATTCTGCATAGAAGAGGATCGCCATATACAATTTTCTTTATAAGGTATTTTATGTTTATATCAATCGCAAACTTTATTTCATAAAAAAGTGTTTCCAAAATCAAATAAATGTATACAAAATATATCAGTTTTATCTCATTTTGGAACCCCGACCTAGACCGCTTAAAATATTTTAATTCCTTTAGTATAAAATAATTCAATGCAAACTCCCCTTCCGCTTCAACAGCAACGGATTTACCCAGGCAAGTTTTGGTATCCATTAGAACTACCCTTATCTCTTGCGCTGAGACTTTGTAAGGGCATTGCAAGTAAATGTCGGAAGTGTTGGGGAAAATATATAGAACGCTCAGCTATCTCCGGAGGTGAATCGCTCTGCAGTAAGGGGGACGGGGGTAAAAGGGCAGGAGTTATTGCGAAAAAACTTTATCTAAAAATTGTTATATTGGAAAATGTTGCATTTGCGGTATTTTGTATAACTAAGCTGTTTGTTTTGACATTATTTCTGTTGTCTAATAGGATAAATCATTTGTTAATTTATTTTCTATATTACTCGGCTGTTGGAAAAATAACATATAATAAACTTTATAAAAAGTTGATTTCCTAACTTGGGTATAATTTTATTTTATTTATTTTAAATATTAGTAAAGCAGTTACCCACATGTTCGCCAGTGTTTGCGATTTCGTCTAATATAATGAATACATGAAGAAGGAATAAGAACTGCTAGAAAGCATATTCTACATAGAAGAGGATCGCCATATACAATTTTCTTTATAAGGTATTTTATGTTTATATCAATCGCAAACTTTATTTCATAAAAAAGTGTTTCCAAAATCAAATAAATGTATACAAAATATATCAGTTTTATCTCATTTTGGAACCCCGACCTAGACCGCTTAAAATATTTTAATTCCTTTAGTATAAAATAATTCAATGCAAACTCCCCTTCCGCTTCAACAGCAACGGATTTACCCAGGCAAGTTTTGGTATCCATTAGAACTACCCTTATCTCTTGCGCTGAGACTTTGTAAGGGCATTGCAAGTAAATGTCGGAAGTGTTGGGGAAAATATATAGAACGCTCAGCTATCTCCGGAGGTGAATCGCTCTGCAGTAAGGGGGACGGGGGTAAAAGGGCAGGAGTTATTGCGAAAAAACTTTATCTAAAAATTGTTATATTGGAAAATGTTGCATTTGCGGTATTTTGTATAACTAAGCTGTTTGTTTTGACATTATTTCTGTTGTCTAATAGGATAAATCATTTGTTAATTTATTTTCTATATTACTCGGCTGTTGGAAAAATAACATATAATAAACTTTATAAAAAGTTGATTTCCTAACTTGGGTATAATTTTATTTTATTTATTTTAAATATTAGTAAAGCAGTTACCCACATGTTCGCCAGTGTTTGCGATTTCGTCTAATATAATGAATACATGAAGAAGGAATAAGAACTGCTAGAAAGCATATTCTGCATAGAAGAGGATCGCCATATACAATTTTCTTTATAAGGTATTTTATGTTTATATCAATCGCAAACTTTATTTCATAAAAAAGTGTTTCCAAAATCAAATAAATGTATACAAAATATATCAGTTTTATCTCATTTTGGAACCCCGACCTAGACCGCTTAAAATATTTTAATTCCTTTAGTATAAAATAATTCAATGCAAACTCCCCTTCCGCTTCAACAGCAACGGATTTACCCAGGCAAGTTTTGGTATCCATTAGAACTACCCTTATCTCTTGCGCTGAGATTTTGTAAGGGCATTGCAAGTAAATGTCGGAAGTGTTGGGGAAAATATATAGAACGCTCAGCTATCTCCGGAGGTGAATCGCTCTGCAATAAGGGGGACGGGGGTAAAAGGGCAGGAGTTATTGCGAAAAAACTTTATCTAAAAATTGTTATATTGGAAAATGTTGCATTTGCGGTATTTTGTATAACTAAGCTGTTTGTTTTGACATTATTTCTGTTGTCTAATAGGATAAATCATTTGTTAATTTATTTTCTATATTACTCGGCTGTTGGAAAAATAACATATAATAAACTTTATAAAAAGTTGATTTCCTAACTTGGGTATAATTTTATTTTATTTATTTTAAATATTAGTAAAGCAGTTACCCACATGTTCGCCAGTGTTTGCGATTTCGTCTAATATAATGAATACATGAAGAAGGAATAAGAACTGCTAGAAAGCATATTCTGCATAGAAGAGGATCGCCATATACAATTTTCTTTATAAGGTATTTTATGTTTATATCAATCGCAAACTTTATTTCATAAAAAAGTGTTTCCAAAATCAAATAAATGTATACAAAATATATCAGTTTTATCTCATTTTGGAACCCCGACCTAGACCGCTTAAAATATTTTAATTCCTTTAGTATAAAATAATTCAATGCAAACTCCCCTTCCGCTTCAACAGCAACGGATTTACCCAGGCAAGTTTTGGTATCCATTAGAACTACCCTTATCTCTTGCGCTGAGACTTTGTAAGGGCATTGCAAGTAAATGTCGGAAGTGTTGGGGAAAATATATAGAACGCTCAGCTATCTCCGGAGGTGAATCGCTCTGCAGTAAGGGGGACGGGGGTAAAAGGGCAGGAGTTATTGCGAAAAAACTTTATCTAAAAATTGTTATATTGGAAAATGTTGCATTTGCGGTATTTTGTATAACTAAGCTGTTTGTTTTGACATTATTTCTGTTGTCTAATAGGATAAATCATTTGTTAATTTATTTTCTATATTACTCGGCTGTTGGAAAAATAACATATAATAAACTTTATAAAAAGTTGATTTCCTAACTTGGGTATAATTTTATTTTATTTATTTTAAATATTAGTAAAGCAGTTACCCACATGTTCGCCAGTTTTTGCGATTTCGTCTAATATAATGAATACATGAAGAAGGAATAAGAACTGCTAGAAAGCATATTCTGCATAGAAGAGGATCGCCATATACAATTTTCTTTATAAGGTATTTTATGTTTATATCAATCGCAAACTTTATTTCATAAAAAAGTGTTTCCAAAATCAAATAAATGTATACAAAATATATCAGTTTTATCTCATTTTGGAACACCGACCTAGACCGCTTAAAATATTTTAATTCCTTTAGTATAAAATAATTCAATGCAAACTCCCCTTCCGCTTCAACAGCAACGGATTTATCCAGGCAAGTTTTGGTATCCATTAGAACTACCCTTATCTCTTGCGCTGAGACTTTGTAAGGGCATTGCAAGTAAATGTCGGAAGTGTTGGGGAAAATAGATAGAACGCTCGGCTATCTCCGGAGGTGAATCGCTCTGCAGTAAGGGGGGCGGGGGTAAAAGAACAGGAGTTATTGCGAAAAAACTTTATCTAAAAACTGTTATATTGGAAAATGCTGCATTTGCAGTATTTTGTATAACTAAGCTGTTTGTTCTGAAATTATTTCTGTTGTCTAATAGGATAAATCATGTGTTTATTTATTTTCTATATTACTCGGCAGTTGGAAAAATAACATATAATAAACTTTATAAAAAGTTGATTTCCTAACTTGGGTATAATTTTATTTTATTTATTTTAAATATTAGTAAAGCAGTTACCCACATGTTCGCCAGTGTTTGCGATTTCGTCTAATATAATGAATACATGAAGAAGGAATAAGAACTGCTAGAAAGCATATTCTGCATAGAAGAGGATCGCCATATACAATTTTCTTTATAAGGTATTTTATGTTTATATCAATCGCAAACTTTATTTCATAAAAAAGTGTTTCCAAAATCAAATAAATGTATACAAAATATATCAGTTTTATCTCATTTTGGAACACCGACCTAGACCGCTTAAAATATTTTAATTCCTTTAGTATAAAATAATTCAATGCAAACTCCCCTTCCGCTTCAACAGCAACGGATTTATCCAGGCAAGTTTTGGTATCCATTAGAACTACCCTTATCTCTTGCGCTGAGACTTTGTAAGGGCATTGCAAGTAAATGTCGGAAGTGTTGGGGAAAATAGATAGAACGCTCGGCTATCTCCGGAGGTGAATCGCTCTGCAGTAAGGGGGGCGGGGGTAAAAGAACAGGAGTTATTGCGAAAAAACTTTATCTAAAAACTGTTATATTGGAAAATGCTGCATTTGCGGTATTTTGTATAACTAAGCTGTTTGTTCTGAAATTATTTCTGTTGTCTAATAGGATAAATCATGTGTTTATTTATTTTCTATATTACTCGGCAGTTGGAAAAATAACATATAATAAACTTTATAAAAATTTGATTTCCTAACTTGGGTATAATTTTATTTTATTTATTTTAAATATTAGTAAAGCAGTTACCCACATGTTCGCCAGTGTTTGCGATTTCGTCTAATATAATGAATACATGAAGAAGGAATAAGAACTGCTAGAAAGCATATTCTGCATAGAAGAGGATCGCCATATACAATTTTCTTTATAAGGTATTTTATGTTAATATCAATCGCAAACTTTATTTCATAAAAAAGTGTTTCCAAAATCAAATAAATGTATACAAAATATATCAGTTTTATCTCATTTTGGAACCCCGACCTAGACCGCTTAAAATATTTTAATTCCTTTAGTATAAAATAATTCAATGCAAACTCCCCTTCCGCTTCAACAGCAACGGATTTACCCAGGCAAGTTTTGGTATCCATTAGAACTACCCTTATCTCTTGCGCTGAGACTTTGTAAGGGCATTGCAAGTAAATGTCGGAAGTGTTGGGGAAAATAGATAGAACGCTCAGCTATCTCCGGAGGTGAATCGCTCTGCAGTAAGGGGGACGGAGGGGGGGGTAAAAGAACAGAAGTTATTGCGAAAAAACTTTATCTAAAAACTGTTATATTGGAAAATGCTGAATTTGCGGTATTTTGTATAACTAAGCTGTTTGTTCTGAAATTATTTCTGTTGTCTAATAGGATAAATCCTGTGTTTATTTATTTTCTATATTACTCGGCTGTTGGAAAAATAACATATAATAAACTTTATAAAAATTTGATTTCCTAACTTGGGTATAATTTTATTTTATTTATTTTAAATATTAGTAAAGCAGTTACCCACATGTTCGCCAGTGTTTGCGATTTCGTCTAATATAATGAATACATGAAGAAGGAATAAGAACTGCTAGAAAGCATATTCTGCATAGAAGAGGATCGCCATATACAATTTTCTTTATAAGGTATTTTATGTTTATATCAATCGCAAACTTTATTTCATAAAAAAGTGTTTCCAAAATCAAATAAATGTATACAAAATATATCAGTTTTATCTCATTTTGGAACCCCGACCTAGACCGCTTAAAATATTTTAATTCCTTTAGTATAAAATAATTCAATGCAAACTCCCCTTCCGCTTCAACAGCAACGGATTTACCCAGGCAAGTTTTGGTATCCATTAGAACTACCCTTATCTCTTGCGCTGAGATTTTGTAAGGGCATTGCAAGTAAATGTCGGAAGTGTTGGGGAAAATATATAGAACGCTCAGCTATCTCCGGAGGTGAATCGCTCTGCAATAAGGGGGACGGGGGTAAAAGGGCAGGAGTTATTGCGAAAAAACTTTATCTAAAAATTGTTATATTGGAAAATGTTGCATTTGCGGTATTTTGTATAACTAAGCTGTTTGTTTTGACATTATTTCTGTTGTCTAATAGGATAAATCATTTGTTAATTTATTTTCTATATTACTCGGCTGTTGGAAAAATAACATATAATAAACTTTATAAAAAGTTGATTTCCTAACTTGGGTATAATTTTATTTTATTTATTTTAAATATTAGTAAAGCAGTTACCCACATGTTCGCCAGTGTTTGCGATTTCGTCTAATATAATGAATACATGAAGAAGGAATAAGAACTGCTAGAAAGCATATTCTGCATAGAAGAGGATCGCCATATACAATTTTCTTTATAAGGTATTTTATGTTTATATCAATCGCAAACTTTATTTCATAAAAAAGTGTTTCCAAAATCAAATAAATGTATACAAAATATATCAGTTTTATCTCATTTTGGAACCCCGACCTAGACCGCTTAAAATATTTTAATTCCTTTAGTATAAAATAATTCAATGCAAACTCCCCTTCCGCTTCAACAGCAACGGATTTACCCAGGCAAGTTTTGGTATCCATTAGAACTACCCTTATCTCTTGCGCTGAGACTTTGTAAGGGCATTGCAAGTAAATGTCGGAAGTGTTGGGGAAAATATATAGAACGCTCAGCTATCTCCGGAGGTGAATCGCTCTGCAGTAAGGGGGACGGGGGTAAAAGGGCAGGAGTTATTGCGAAAAAACTTTATCTAAAAATTGTTATATTGGAAAATGTTGCATTTGCGGTATTTTGTATAACTAAGCTGTTTGTTTTGACATTATTTCTGTTGTCTAATAGGATAAATCATTTGTTAATTTATTTTCTATATTACTCGGCTGTTGGAAAAATAACATATAATAAACTTTATAAAAAGTTGATTTCCTAACTTGGGTATAATTTTATTTTATTTATTTTAAATATTAGTAAAGCAGTTACCCACATGTTCGCCAGTTTTTGCGATTTCGTCTAATATAATGAATACATGAAGAAGGAATAAGAACTGCTAGAAAGCATATTCTGCATAGAAGAGGATCGCCATATACAATTTTCTTTATAAGGTATTTTATGTTTATATCAATCGCAAACTTTATTTCATAAAAAAGTGTTTCCAAAATCAAATAAATGTATACAAAATATATCAGTTTTATCTCATTTTGGAACACCGACCTAGACCGCTTAAAATATTTTAATTCCTTTAGTATAAAATAATTCAATGCAAACTCCCCTTCCGCTTCAACAGCAACGGATTTATCCAGGCAAGTTTTGGTATCCATTAGAACTACCCTTATCTCTTGCGCTGAGACTTTGTAAGGGCATTGCAAGTAAATGTCGGAAGTGTTGGGGAAAATAGATAGAACGCTCGGCTATCTCCGGAGGTGAATCGCTCTGCAGTAAGGGGGGCGGGGGTAAAAGAACAGGAGTTATTGCGAAAAAACTTTATCTAAAAACTGTTATATTGGAAAATGCTGCATTTGCAGTATTTTGTATAACTAAGCTGTTTGTTCTGAAATTATTTCTGTTGTCTAATAGGATAAATCATGTGTTTATTTATTTTCTATATTACTCGGCAGTTGGAAAAATAACATATAATAAACTTTATAAAAAGTTGATTTCCTAACTTGGGTATAATTTTATTTTATTTATTTTAAATATTAGTAAAGCAGTTACCCACATGTTCGCCAGTGTTTGCGATTTCGTCTAATATAATGAATACATGAAGAAGGAATAAGAACTGCTAGAAAGCATATTCTGCATAGAAGAGGATCGCCATATACAATTTTCTTTATAAGGTATTTTATGTTTATATCAATCGCAAACTTTATTTCATAAAAAAGTGTTTCCAAAATCAAATAAATGTATACAAAATATATCAGTTTTATCTCATTTTGGAACACCGACCTAGACCGCTTAAAATATTTTAATTCCTTTAGTATAAAATAATTCAATGCAAACTCCCCTTCCGCTTCAACAGCAACGGATTTATCCAGGCAAGTTTTGGTATCCATTAGAACTACCCTTATCTCTTGCGCTGAGACTTTGTAAGGGCATTGCAAGTAAATGTCGGAAGTGTTGGGGAAAATAGATAGAACGCTCGGCTATCTCCGGAGGTGAATCGCTCTGCAGTAAGGGGGGCGGGGGTAAAAGAACAGGAGTTATTGCGAAAAAACTTTATCTAAAAACTGTTATATTGGAAAATGCTGCATTTGCGGTATTTTGTATAACTAAGCTGTTTGTTCTGAAATTATTTCTGTTGTCTAATAGGATAAATCATGTGTTTATTTATTTTCTATATTACTCGGCAGTTGGAAAAATAACATATAATAAACTTTATAAAAATTTGATTTCCTAACTTGGGTATAATTTTATTTTATTTATTTTAAATATTAGTAAAGCAGTTACCCACATGTTCGCCAGTGTTTGCGATTTCGTCTAATATAATGAATACATGAAGAAGGAATAAGAACTGCTAGAAAGCATATTCTGCATAGAAGAGGATCGCCATATACAATTTTCTTTATAAGGTATTTTATGTTTATATCAATCGCAAACTTTATTTCATAAAAAAGTGTTTCCAAAATCAAATAAATGTATACAAAATATATCAGTTTTATCTCATTTTGGAACCCCGACCTAGACCGCTTAAAATATTTTAATTCCTTTAGTATAAAATAATTCAATGCAAACTCCCCTTCCGCTTCAACAGCAACGGATTTACCCAGGCAAGTTTTGGTATCCATTAGAACTACCCTTATCTCTTGCGCTGAGACTTTGTAAGGGCATTGCAAGTAAATGTCGGAAGTGTTGGGGAAAATAGATAGAACGCTCAGCTATCTCCGGAGGTGAATCGCTCTGCAGTAAGGGGGACGGAGGGGGGGGTAAAAGAACAGAAGTTATTGCGAAAAAACTTTATCTAAAAACTGTTATATTGGAAAATGCTGAATTTGCGGTATTTTGTATAACTAAGCTGTTTGTTCTGAAATTATTTCTGTTGTCTAATAGGATAAATCCTGTGTTTATTTATTTTCTATATTACTCGGCTGTTGGAAAAATAACATATAATAAACTTTATAAAAATTTGATTTCCTAACTTGGGTATAATTTTATTTTATTTATTTTAAATATTAGTAAAGCAGTTACCCACATGTTCGCCAGTGTTTGCGATTTCGTCTAATATAATGAATACATGAAGAAGGAATAAGAACTGCTAGAAAGCATATTCTGCATAGAAGAGGATCGCCATATACAATTTTCTTTATAAGGTATTTTATGTTTATATCAATCGCAAACTTTATTTCATAAAAAAGTGTTTCCAAAATCAAATAAATGTATACAAAATATATCAGTTTTATCTCATTTTGGAACCCCGACCTAGACCGCTTAAAATATTTTAATTCCTTTAGTATAAAATAATTCAATGCAAACTCCCCTTCCGCTTCAACAGCAACGGATTTACCCAGGCAAGTTTTGGTATCCATTAGAACTACCCTTATCTCTTGCGCTGAGACTTTGTAAGGGCATTGCAAGTAAATGTCGGAAGTGTTGGGGAAAATATATAGAACGCTCAGCTATCTCCGGAGGTGAATCGCTCTGCAGTAAGGGGGACGGGGGTAAAACGGCAGGAGTTATTGCGAAAAAACTTTATCTAAAAATTGTTATATTGGAAAATGTTGCATTTGCGGTATTTTGTATAACTAAGCTGTTTGTTTTGACATTATTTCTGTTGTCTAATAGGATAAATCATTTGTTAATTTATTTTCTATATTACTCGGCTGTTGGAAAAATAACATATAATAAACTTTATAAAAAGTTGATTTCCTAACTTGGGTATAATTTTATTTTATTTATTTTAAATATTAGTAAAGCAGTTACCCACATGTTCGCCAGTGTTTGCGATTTCGTCTAATATAATGAATACATGAAGAAGGAATAAGAACTGCTAGAAAGCATATTCTACATAGAAGAGGGTCGCCATATACAATTTTCTTTATAAGGTATTTTATGTTTATATCAATCGCAAACTTTATTTCATAAAAAAGTGTTTCCAAAATCAAATAAATGTATACAAAATATATCAGTTTTATCTCATTTTGGAACCCCGACCTAGACCGCTTAAAATATTTTAATTCCTTTAGTATAAAATAATTCAATGCAAACTCCCCTTCCGCTTCAACAGCAACGGATTTACCCAGGCAAGTTTTGGTATCCATTAGAACTACCCTTATCTCTTGCGCTGAGACTTTGTAAGGGCATTGCAAGTAAATGTCGGAAGTGTTGGGGAAAATATATAGAACGCTCAGCTATCTCCGGAGGTGAATCGCTCTGCAGTAAGGGGGACGGGGGTAAAAGGGCAGGAGTTATTGCGAAAAAACTTTATCTAAAAATTGTTATATTGGAAAATGTTGCATTTGCGGTATTTTGTATAACTAAGCTGTTTGTTTTGACATTATTTCTGTTGTCTAATAGGATAAATCATTTGTTAATTTATTTTCTATATTACTCGGCTGTTGGAAAAATAACATATAATAAACTTTATAAAAAGTTGATTTCCTAACTTGGGTATAATTTTATTTTATTTATTTTAAATATTAGTAAAGCAGTTACCCACATGTTCGCCAGTGTTTGCGATTTCGTCTAATATAATGAATACATGAAGAAGGAATAAGAACTGCTAGAAAGCATATTCTGCATAGAAGAGGATCGCCATATACAATTTTCTTTATAAGGTATTTTATGTTTATATCAATCGCAAACTTTATTTCATAAAAAAGTGTTTCCAAAATCAAATAAATGTATACAAAATATATCAGTTTTATCTCATTTTGGAACCCCGACCTAGACCGCTTAAAATATTTTAATTCCTTTAGTATAAAATAATTCAATGCAAACTCCCCTTCCGCTTCAACAGCAACGGATTTACCCAGGCAAGTTTTGGTATCCATTAGAACTACCCTTATCTCTTGCGCTGAGACTTTGTAAGGGCATTGCAAGTAAATGTCGGAAGTGTTGGGGAAAATAGATAGAACGCTCGGCTATCTCCGGAGGTGAATCGCTCTGCAGTAAGGGGGGCGGGGGTAAAAGAACAGGAGTTATTGCGAAAAAACTTTATCTAAAAACTGTTATATTGGAAAATGCTGCATTTGCGGTATTTTGTATAACTAAGCTGTTTGTTCTGAAATTATTTCTGTTGTCTAATAGGATAAATCATGTGTTTATTTATTTTCTATATTACTCGGCAGTTGGAAAAATAACATATAATAAACTTTATAAAAATTTGATTTCCTAACTTGGGTATAATTTTATTTTATTTATTTTAAATATTAGTAAAGCAGTTACCCACATGTTCGCCAGTGTTTGCGATTTCGTCTAATATAATGAATACATGAAGAAGGAATAAGAACTGCTAGAAAGCATATTCTGCATAGAAGAGGATCGCCATATACAATTTTCTTTATAAGGTATTTTATGTTTATATCAATCGCAAACTTTATTTCATAAAAAAGTGTTTCCAAAATCAAATAAATGTATACAAAATATATCAGTTTTATCTCATTTTGGAACCCCGACCTAGACCGCTTAAAATATTTTAATTCCTTTAGTATAAAATAATTCAATGCAAACTCCCCTTCCGCTTCAACAGCAACGGATTTACCCAGGCAAGTTTTGGTATCCATTAGAACTACCCTTATCTCTTGCGCTGAGACTTTGTAAGGGCATTGCAAGTAAATGTCGGAAGTGTTGGGGAAAATATATAGAACGCTCAGCTATCTCCGGAGGTGAATCGCTCTGCAGTAAGGGGGACGGGGGTAAAAGGGCAGGAGTTATTGCGAAAAAACTTTATCTAAAAATTGTTATATTGGAAAATGTTGCATTTGCGGTATTTTGTATAACTAAGCTGTTTGTTTTGACATTATTTCTGTTGTCTAATAGGATAAATCATTTGTTAATTTATTTTCTATATTACTCGGCTGTTGGAAAAATAACATATAATAAACTTTATAAAAAGTTGATTTCCTAACTTGGGTATAATTTTATTTTATTTATTTTAAATATTAGTAAAGCAGTTACCCACATGTTCGCCAGTTTTTGCGATTTCGTCTAATATAATGAATACATGAAGAAGGAATAAGAACTGCTAGAAAGCATATTCTGCATAGAAGAGGATCGCCATATACAATTTTCTTTATAAGGTATTTTATGTTTATATCAATCGCAAACTTTATTTCATAAAAAAGTGTTTCCAAAATCAAATAAATGTATACAAAATATATCAGTTTTATCTCATTTTGGAACACCGACCTAGACCGCTTAAAATATTTTAATTCCTTTAGTATAAAATAATTCAATGCAAACTCCCCTTCCGCTTCAACAGCAACGGATTTATCCAGGCAAGTTTTGGTATCCATTAGAACTACCCTTATCTCTTGCGCTGAGACTTTGTAAGGGCATTGCAAGTAAATGTCGGAAGTGTTGGGGAAAATAGATAGAACGCTCGGCTATCTCCGGAGGTGAATCGCTCTGCAGTAAGGGGGGCGGGGGTAAAAGAACAGGAGTTATTGCGAAAAAACTTTATCTAAAAACTGTTATATTGGAAAATGCTGCATTTGCAGTATTTTGTATAACTAAGCTGTTTGTTCTGAAATTATTTCTGTTGTCTAATAGGATAAATCATGTGTTTATTTATTTTCTATATTACTCGGCAGTTGGAAAAATAACATATAATAAACTTTATAAAAAGTTGATTTCCTAACTTGGGTATAATTTTATTTTATTTATTTTAAATATTAGTAAAGCAGTTACCCACATGTTCGCCAGTGTTTGCGATTTCGTCTAATATAATGAATACATGAAGAAGGAATAAGAACTGCTAGAAAGCATATTCTGCATAGAAGAGGATCGCCATATACAATTTTCTTTATAAGGTATTTTATGTTTATATCAATCGCAAACTTTATTTCATAAAAAAGTGTTTCCAAAATCAAATAAATGTATACAAAATATATCAGTTTTATCTCATTTTGGAACACCGACCTAGACCGCTTAAAATATTTTAATTCCTTTAGTATAAAATAATTCAATGCAAACTCCCCTTCCGCTTCAACAGCAACGGATTTATCCAGGCAAGTTTTGGTATCCATTAGAACTACCCTTATCTCTTGCGCTGAGACTTTGTAAGGGCATTGCAAGTAAATGTCGGAAGTGTTGGGGAAAATAGATGGAACGCTCGGCTATCTCCGGAGGTGAATCGCTCTGCAGTAAGGGGGGCGGGGGTAAAAGAACAGGAGTTATTGCGAAAAAACTTTATCTAAAAACTGTTATATTGGAAAATGCTGCATTTGCGGTATTTTGTATAACTAAGCTGTTTGTTCTGAAATTATTTCTGTTGTCTAATAGGATAAATCATGTGTTTATTTATTTTCTATATTACTCGGCAGTTGGAAAAATAACATATAATAAACTTTATAAAAATTTGATTTCCTAACTTGGGTATAATTTTATTTTATTTATTTTAAATATTAGTAAAGCAGTTACCCACATGTTCGCCAGTGTTTGCGATTTCGTCTAATATAATGAATACATGAAGAAGGAATAAGAACTGCTAGAAAGCATATTCTGCATAGAAGAGGATCGCCATATACAATTTTCTTTATAAGGTATTTTATGTTTATATCAATCGCAAACTTTATTTCATAAAAAAGTGTTTCCAAAATCAAATAAATGTATACAAAATATATCAGTTTTATCTCATTTTGGAACCCCGACCTAGACCGCTTAAAATATTTTAATTCCTTTAGTATAAAATAATTCAATGCAAACTCCCCTTCCGCTTCAACAGCAACGGATTTACCCAGGCAAGTTTTGGTATCCATTAGAACTACCCTTATCTCTTGCGCTGAGACTTTGTAAGGGCATTGCAAGTAAATGTCGGAAGTGTTGGGGAAAATATATAGAACGCTCAGCTATCTCCGGAGGTGAATCGCTCTGCAGTAAGGGGGACGGGGGTAAAAGGGCAGGAGTTATTGCGAAAAAACTTTATCTAAAAATTGTTATATTGGAAAATGTTGCATTTGCGGTATTTTGTATAACTAAGCTGTTTGTTTTGACATTATTTCTGTTGTCTAATAGGATAAATCATTTGTTAATTTATTTTCTATATTACTCGGCTGTTGGAAAAATAACATATAATAAACTTTATAAAAAGTTGATTTCCTAACTTGGGTATAATTTTATTTTATTTATTTTAAATATTAGTAAAGCAGTTACCCACATGTTCGCCAGTGTTTGCGATTTCGTCTAATATAATGAATACATGAAGAAGGAATAAGAACTGCTAGAAAGCATATTCTACATAGAAGAGGATCGCCATATACAATTTTCTTTATAAGGTATTTTATGTTTATATCAATCGCAAACTTTATTTCATAAAAAAGTGTTTCCAAAATCAAATAAATGTATACAAAATATATCAGTTTTATCTCATTTTGGAACCCCGACCTAGACCGCTTAAAATATTTTAATTCCTTTAGTATAAAATAATTCAATGCAAACTCCCCTTCCGCTTCAACAGCAACGGATTTACCCAGGCAAGTTTTGGTATCCATTAGAACTACCCTTATCTCTTGCGCTGAGACTTTGTAAGGGCATTGCAAGTAAATGTCGGAAGTGTTGGGGAAAATATATAGAACGCTCAGCTATCTCCGGAGGTGAATCGCTCTGCAGTAAGGGGGACGGGGGTAAAAGGGCAGGAGTTATTGCGAAAAAACTTTATCTAAAAATTGTTATATTGGAAAATGTTGCATTTGCGGTATTTTGTATAACTAAGCTGTTTGTTTTGACATTATTTCTGTTGTCTAATAGGATAAATCATTTGTTAATTTATTTTCTATATTACTCGGCTGTTGGAAAAATAACATATAATAAACTTTATAAAAAGTTGATTTCCTAACTTGGGTATAATTTTATTTTATTTATTTTAAATATTAGTAAAGCAGTTACCCACATGTTCGCCAGTGTTTGCGATTTCGTCTAATATAATGAATACATGAAGAAGGAATAAGAACTGCTAGAAAGCATATTCTACATAGAAGAGGATCGCCATATACAATTTTCTTTATAAGGTATTTTATGTTTATATCAATCGCAAACTTTATTTCATAAAAAAGTGTTTCCAAAATCAAATAAATGTATACAAAATATATCAGTTTTATCTCATTTTGGAACCCCGACCTAGACCGCTTAAAATATTTTAATTCCTTTAGTATAAAATAATTCAATGCAAACTCCCCTTCCGCTTCAACAGCAACGGATTTACCCAGGCAAGTTTTGGTATCCATTAGAACTACCCTTATCTCTTGCGCTGAGACTTTGTAAGGGCATTGCAAGTAAATGTCGGAAGTGTTGGGGAAAATATATAGAACGCTCAGCTATCTCCGGAGGTGAATCGCTCTGCAGTAAGGGGGACGGGGGTAAAAGGGCAGGAGTTATTGCGAAAAAACTTTATCTAAAAATTGTTATATTGGAAAATGTTGCATTTGCGGTATTTTGTATAACTAAGCTGTTTGTTTTGACATTATTTCTGTTGTCTAATAGGATAAATCATTTGTTAATTTATTTTCTATATTACTCGGCTGTTGGAAAAATAACATATAATAAACTTTATAAAAAGTTGATTTCCTAACTTGGGTATAATTTTATTTTATTTATTTTAAATATTAGTAAAGCAGTTACCCACATGTTCGCCAGTGTTTGCGATTTCGTCTAATATAATGAATACATGAAGAAGGAATAAGAACTGCTAGAAAGCATATTCTGCATAGAAGAGGATTGCCATATACAATTTTCTTTATAAGGTATTTTATGTTTATATCAATCGCAAACTTTATTTCATAAAAAAGTGTTTCCAAAATCAAATAAATGTATACAAAATATATCAGTTTTATCTCATTTTGGAACCCCGACCTAGACCGCTTAAAATATTTTAATTCCTTTAGTATAAAATAATTCAATGCAAACTCCCCTTCCGCTTCAACAGCAACGGATTTACCCAAGCAAGTTTTGGTATCCATTAGAACTACCCTTATCTCTTGCGCTGAGACTTTGTAAGGGCATTGCAAGTAAATGTCGGAAGTGTTGGGGAAAATATATAGAACGCTCAGCTATCTCCGGAGGTGAATCGCTCTGCAGTAAGGGGGACGGGGGTAAAAGGGCAGGAGTTATTGCGAAAAAACTTTATCTAAAAATTGTTATATTGGAAAATGTTGCATTTGCGGTATTTTGTATAACTAAGCTGTTTGTTTTGACATTATTTCTGTTGTCTAATAGGATAAATCATTTGTTAATTTATTTTCTATATTACTCGGCTGTTGGAAAAATAACATATAATAAACTTTATAAAAAGTTGATTTCCTAACTTGGGTATAATTTTATTTTATTTATTTTAAATATTAGTAAAGCAGTTACCCACATGTTCGCCAGTGTTTGCGATTTCGTCTAATATAATGAATACATGAAGAAGGAATAAGAACTGCTAGAAAGCATATTCTGCATAGAAGAGGATCGCCATATACAATTTTCTTTATAAGGTATTTTATGTTTATATCAATCGCAAACTTTATTTCATAAAAAAGTGTTTCCAAAATCAAATAAATGTATACAAAATATATCAGTTTTATCTCATTTTGGAACACCGACCTAGACCGCTTAAAATATTTTAATTCCTTTAGTATAAAATAATTCAATGCAAACTCCCCTTCCGCTTCAACAGCAACGGATTTATCCAGGCAAGTTTTGGTATCCATTAGAACTACCCTTATCTCTTGCGCTGAGACTTTGTAAGGGCATTGCAAGTAAATGTCGGAAGTGTTGGGGAAAATAGATAGAACGCTCGGCTATCTCCGGAGGTGAATCGCTCTGCAGTAAGGGGGGCGGGGGTAAAAGAACAGGAGTTATTGCGAAAAAACTTTATCTAAAAACTGTTATATTGGAAAATGCTGCATTTGCGGTATTTTGTATAACTAAGCTGTTTGTTCTGAAATTATTTCTGTTGTCTAATAGGATAAATCATGTGTTTATTTATTTTCTATATTACTCGGCAGTTGGAAAAATAACATATAATAAACTTTATAAAAATTTGATTTCCTAACTTGGGTATAATTTTATTTTATTTATTTTAAATATTAGTAAAGCAGTTACCCACATGTTCGCCAGTGTTTGCGATTTCGTCTAATATAATGAATACATGAAGAAGGAATAAGAACTGCTAGAAAGCATATTCTGCATAGAAGAGGATCGCCATATACAATTTTCTTTATAAGGTATTTTATGTTTATATCAATCGCAAACTTTATTTCATAAAAAAGTGTTTCCAAAATCAAATAAATGTATACAAAATATATCAGTTTTATCTCATTTTGGAACCCCGACCTAGACCGCTTAAAATATTTTAATTCCTTTAGTATAAAATAATTCAATGCAAACTCCCCTTCCGCTTCAACAGCAACGGATTTACCCAGGCAAGTTTTGGTATCCATTAGAACTACCCTTATCTCTTGCGCTGAGACTTTGTAAGGGCATTGCAAGTAAATGTCGGAAGTGTTGGGGAAAATAGATAGAACGCTCGGCTATCTCCGGAGGTGAATCGCTCTGCAGTAAGGGGGACGGAGGGGGGGGGGTAAAAGAACAGAAGTTATTGCGAAAAAACTTTATCTAAAAACTGTTATATTGGAAAATGCTGCATTTGCGGTATTTTGTATAACTAAGCTGTTTGTTCTGAAATTATTTCTGTTGTCTAATAGGATAAATCCTGTGTTTATTTATTTTCTATATTACTCGGCTGTTGGAAAAATAACATATAATAAACTTTATAAAAATTTGATTTCCTAACTTGGGTATAATTTTATTTTATTTATTTTAAATATTAGTAAAGCAGTTACCCACATGTTCGCCAGTGTTTGCGATTTCGTCTAATATAATGAATACATGAAGAAGGAATAAGAACTGCTAGAAAGCATATTCTGCATAGAAGAGGATCGCCATATACAATTTTCTTTATAAGGTATTTTATGTTTATATCAATCGCAAACTTTATTTCATAAAAAAGTGTTTCCAAAATCAAATAAATGTATACAAAATATATCAGTTTTATCTCATTTTGGAACCCCGACCTAGACCGCTTAAAATATTTTAATTCCTTTAGTATAAAATAATTCAATGCAAACTCCCCTTCCGCTTCAACAGCAACGGATTTACCCAGGCAAGTTTTGGTATCCATTAGAACTACCCTTATCTCTTGCGCTGAGACTTTGTAAGGGCATTGCAAGTAAATGTCGGAAGTGTTGGGGAAAATATATAGAACGCTCAGCTATCTCCGGAGGTGAATCGCTCTGCAGTAAGGGGGACGGGGGTAAAAGTGCAGGAGTTATTGCGAAAAAACTTTATCTAAAAATTGTTATATTGGAAAATGTTGCATTTGCGGTATTTTGTATAACTAAGCTGTTTGTTTTGACATTATTTCTGTTGTCTAATAGGATAAATCATTTGTTAATTTATTTTCTATATTACTCGGCTGTTGGAAAAATAACATATAATAAACTTTATAAAAAGTTGATTTCCTAACTTGGGTATAATTTTATTTTATTTATTTTAAATATTAGTAAAGCAGTTACCCACATGTTCGCCAGTGTTTGCGATTTCGTCTAATATAATGAATACATGAAGAAGGAATAAGAACTGCTAGAAAGCATATTCTACATAGAAGAGGATCGCCATATACAATTTTCTTTATAAGGTATTTTATGTTTATACCAATCGCAAAATTTATTTCATAAAAAAGTGTTTCCAAAATCAAATAAATGTATACAAAATATATCAGTTTTATCTCATTTTGGAACCCCGACCTAGACCGCTTAAAATATTTTAATTCCTTTAGTATAAAATAATTCAATGCAAACTCCCCTTCCGCTTCAACAGCAACGGATTTACCCAGGCAAGTTTTGGTATCCATTAGAACTACCCTTATCTCTTGCGCTGAGACTTTGTAAGGGCATTGCAAGTAAATGTCGGAAGTGTTGGGGAAAATATATAGAACGCTCAGCTATCTCCGGAGGTGAATCGCTCTGCAGTAAGGGGGACGGGGGTAAAAGGGCAGGAGTTATTGCGAAAAAACTTTATCTAAAAATTGTTATATTGGAAATTGTTGCATTTGCGGTATTTTGTATAACTAAGCTGTTTGTTTTGACATTATTTATGTTGTCTAATAGGATAAATCATTTGTTAATTTATTTTCTATATTACTCGGCTGTTGGAAAAATAACATATAATAAACTTTATAAAAAGTTGATTTCCTAACTTGGGTATAATTTTATTTTATTTATTTTAAATATTAGTAAAGCAGTTACCCACATGTTCGCCAGTGTTTGCGATTTCGTCTAATATAATGAATACATGAAGAAGGAATAAGAACTGCTAGAAAGCATATTCTGCATAGAAGAGGATCGCCATATACAATTTTCTTTATAAGGTATTTTATGTTTATATCAATCGCAAACTTTATTTCATAAAAAAGTGTTTCCAAAATCAAATAAATGTATACAAAATATATCAGTTTTATCTCATTTTGGAACACCGACCTAGACCGCTTAAAATATTTTAATTCCTTTAGTATAAAATAATTCAATGCAAACTCCCCTTCCGCTTCAACAGCAACGGATTTACCCAGGCAAGTTTTGGTATCCATTAGAACTACCCTTATCTCTTGCGCTGAGACTTTGTAAGGGCATTGCAAGTAAATGTCGGAAGTGTTGGGGAAAATATATAGAACGCTCAGCTATCTCCGGAGGTGATCGCTCTGCAGTAAGGGGGACGGGGGTAAAAGGGCAGGAGTTATTGCGAAAAAACTTTATCTAAAAATTGTTATATTGGAAAATGTTGCATTTGCGGTATTTTGTATAACTAAGCTGTTTGTTTTGACATTATTTCTGTTGTCTAATAGGATAAATCATTTGTTAATTTATTTTCTATATTACTCGGCTGTTGGAAAAATAACATATAATAAACTTTATAAAAAGTTGATTTCCTAACTTGGGTATAATTTTATTTTATTTATTTTAAATATTAGTAAAGCAGTTACCCACATGTTCGCCAGTGTTTGCGATTTCGTCTAATATAATGAATACATGAAGAAGGAATAAGAACTGCTAGAAAGCATATTCTGCATAGAAGAGGATCGCCATATACAATTTTCTTTATAAGGTATTTTATGTTTATATCAATCGCAAACTTTATTTCATAAAAAAGTGTTTCTAAAATCAAATAAATGTATACAAAATATATCAGTTTTATCTCATTTTGGAACCCCGACCTAGACCGCTTAAAATATTTTAATTCCTTTAGTATAAAATAATTCAATGCAAACTCCCCTTCCGCTTCAACAGCAACGGATTTACCCAGGCAAGTTTTGGTATCCATTAGAACTACCCTTATCTCTTGCGCTGAGACTTTGTAAGGGCATTGCAAGTAAATGTCGGAAGTGTTGGGGAAAATATATAGAACGCTCAGCTATCTCCGGAGGTGAATCGCTCTGCAGTAAGGGGGACGGGGGTAAAAGGGCAGGAGTTATTGCGAAAAAACTTTATCTAAAAATTGTTATATTGGAAAATGTTGCATTTGCGGTATTTTGTATAACTAAGCTGTTTGTTTTGACATTATTTCTGTTGTCTAATAGGATAAATCATTTGTTAATTTATTTTCTATATTACTCGGCTGTTGGAAAAATAACATATAATAAACTTTATAAAAAGTTGATTTCCTAACTTGGGTATAATTTTATTTTATTTATTTTAAATATTAGTAAAGCAGTTACCCACATGTTCGCCAGTGTTTGCGATTTCGTCTAATATAATGAATACATGAAGAAGGAATAAGAACTGCTAGAAAGCATATTCTGCATAGAAGAGGATCGCCATATACAATTTTCTTTATAAGGTATTTTATGTTTATATCAATCGCAAACTTTATTTCATAAAAAAGTGTTTCCAAAATCAAATAAATGTATACAAAATATATCAGTTTTATCTCATTTTGGAACACCGACCTAGACCGCTTAAAATATTTTAATTCCTTTAGTATAAAATAATTCAATGCAAACTCCCCTTCCGCTTCAACAGCAACGGATTTATCCAGGCAAGTTTTGGTATCCATTAGAACTACCCTTATCTCTTGCGCTGAGACTTTGTAAGGGCATTGCAAGTAAATGTCGGAAGTGTTGGGGAAAATAGATAGAACGCTCGGCTATCTCCGGAGGTGAATCGCTCTGCAGTAAGGGGGGCGGGGGTAAAAGAACAGGAGTTATTGCGAAAAAACTTTATCTAAAAACTGTTATATTGGAAAATGCTGCATTTGCAGTATTTTGTATAACTAAGCTGTTTGTTCTGAAATTATTTCTGTTGTCTAATAGGATAAATCATGTGTTTATTTATTTTCTATATTACTCGGCAGTTGGAAAAATAACATATAATAAACTTTATAAAAAGTTGATTTCCTAACTTGGGTATAATTTTATTTTATTTATTTTAAATATTAGTAAAGCAGTTACCCACATGTTCGCCAGTGTTTGCGATTTCGTCTAATATAATGAATACATGAAGAAGGAATAAGAACTGCTAGAAAGCATATTCTACATAGAAGAGGATCGCCATATACAATTTTCTTTATAAGGTATTTTATGTTTATATCAATCGCAAACTTTATTTCATAAAAAAGTGTTTCCAAAATCAAATAAATGTATACAAAATATATCAGTTTTATCTCATTTTGGAACCCCGACCTAGACCGCTTAAAATATTTTAATTCCTTTAGTATAAAATAATTCAATGCAAACTCCCCTTCCGCTTCAACAGCAACGGATTTACCCAGGCAAGTTTTGGTATCCATTAGAACTACCCTTATCTCTTGCGCTGAGACTTTGTAAGGGCATTGCAAGTAAATGTCGGAAGTGTTGGGGAAAATATATAGAACGCTCAGCTATCTCCGGAGGTGAATCGCTCTGCAGTAAGGGGGACGGGGGTAAAAGGGCAGGAGTTATTGCGAAAAAACTTTATCTAAAAATTGTTATATTGGAAAATGTTGCATTTGCGGTATTTTGTATAACTAAGCTGTTTGTTTTGACATTATTTCTGTTGTCTAATAGGATAAATCATTTGTTAATTTATTTTCTATATTACTCGGCTGTTGGAAAAATAACATATAATAAACTTTATAAAAAGTTGATTTCCTAACTTGGGTATAATTTTATTTTATTTATTTTAAATATTAGTAAAGCAGTTACCCACATGTTCGCCAGTGTTTGCGATTTCGTCTAATATAATGAATACATGAAGAAGGAATAAGAACTGCTAGAAAGCATATTCTGCATAGAAGAGGATCGCCATATACAATTTTCTTTATAAGGTATTTTATGTTTATATCAATCGCAAACTTTATTTCATAAAAAAGTGTTTCCAAAATCAAATAAATGTATACAAAATATATCAGTTTTATCTCATTTTGGAACACCGACCTAGACCGCTTAAAATATTTTAATTCCTTTAGTATAAAATAATTCAATGCAAACTCCCCTTCCGCTTCAACAGCAACGGATTTATCCAGGCAAGTTTTGGTATCCATTAGAACTACCCTTATCTCTTGCGCTGAGACTTTGTAAGGGCATTGCAAGTAAATGTCGGAAGTGTTGGGGAAAATAGATAGAACGCTCGGCTATCTCCGGAGGTGAATCGCTCTGCAGTAAGGGGGGCGGGGGTAAAAGAACAGGAGTTATTGCGAAAAAACTTTATCTAAAAACTGTTATATTGGAAAATGCTGCATTTGCAGTATTTTGTATAACTAAGCTGTTTGTTCTGAAATTATTTCTGTTGTCTAATAGGATAAATCATGTGTTTATTTATTTTCTATATTACTCGGCAGTTGGAAAAATAACATATAATAAACTTTATAAAAAGTTGATTTCCTAACTTGGGTATAATTTTATTTTATTTATTTTAAATATTAGTAAAGCAGTTACCCACATGTTCGCCAGTGTTTGCGATTTCGTCTAATATAATGAATACATGAAGAAGGAATAAGAACTGCTAGAAAGCATATTCTGCATAGAAGAGGATCGCCATATACAATTTTCTTTATAAGGTATTTTATGTTTATATCAATCGCAAACTTTATTTCATAAAAAAGTGTTTCCAAAATCAAATAAATGTATACAAAATATATCAGTTTTATCTCATTTTGGAACACCGACCTAGACCGCTTAAAATATTTTAATTCCTTTAGTATAAAATAATTCAATGCAAACTCCCCTTCCGCTTCAACAGCAACGGATTTATCCAGGCAAGTTTTGGTATCCATTAGAACTACCCTTATCTCTTGCGCTGAGACTTTGTAAGGGCATTGCAAGTAAATGTCGGAAGTGTTGGGGAAAATAGATAGAACGCTCGGCTATCTCCGGAGGTGAATCGCTCTGCAGTAAGGGGGGCGGGGGTAAAAGAACAGGAGTTATTGCGAAAAAACTTTATCTAAAAACTGTTATATTGGAAAATGCTGCATTTGCGGTATTTTGTATAACTAAGCTGTTTGTTCTGAAATTATTTCTGTTGTCTAATAGGATAAATCATGTGTTTATTTATTTTCTATATTACTCGGCAGTTGGAAAAATAACATATAATAAACTTTATAAAAATTTGATTTCCTAACTTGGGTATAATTTTATTTTATTTATTTTAAATATTAGTAAAGCAGTTACCCACATGTTCGCCAGTGTTTGCGATTTCGTCTAATATAATGAATACATGAAGAAGGAATAAGAACTGCTAGAAAGCATATTCTGCATAGAAGAGGATCGCCATATACAATTTTCTTTATAAGGTATTTTATGTTTATATCAATCGCAAACTTTATTTCATAAAAAAGTGTTTCCAAAATCAAATAAATGTATACAAAATATATCAGTTTTATCTCATTTTGGAACCCCGACCTAGACCGCTTAAAATATTTTAATTCCTTTAGTATAAAATAATTCAATGCAAACTCCCCTTCCGCTTCAACAGCAACGGATTTACCCAGGCAAGTTTTGGTATCCATTAGAACTACCCTTATCTCTTGCGCTGAGACTTTGTAAGGGCATTGCAAGTAAATGTCGGAAGTGTTGGGGAAAATATATAGAACGCTCAGCTATCTCCGGAGGTGAATCGCTCTGCAGTAAGGGGGACGGGGGTAAAAGGGCAGGAGTTATTGCGAAAAAACTTTATCTAAAAATTGTTATATTGGAAAATGTTGCATTTGCGGTATTTTGTATAACTAAGCTGTTTGTTTTGACATTATTTCTGTTGTCTAATAGGATAAATCATTTGTTAATTTATTTTCTATATTACTCGGCTGTTGGAAAAATAACATATAATAAACTTTATAAAAAGTTGATTTCCTAACTTGGGTATAATTTTATTTTATTTATTTTAAATATTAGTAAAGCAGTTACCCACATGTTCACCAGTGTTTGCGATTTCGTCTAATATAATGAATACATGAAGAAGGAATAAGAACTGCTAGAAAGCATATTCTACATAGAAGAGGATCGCCATATACAATTTTCTTTATAAGGTATTTTATGTTTATATCAATCGCAAACTTTATTTCATAAAAAAGTGTTTCCAAAATCAAATAAATGTATACAAAATATATCAGTTTTATCTCATTTTGGAACCCCGACCTAGACCGCTTAAAATATTTTAATTCCTTTAGTATAAAATAATTCAATGCAAACTCCCCTTCCGCTTCAACAGCAACGGATTTACCCAGGCAAGTTTTGGTATCCATTAGAACTACCCTTATCTCTTGCGCTGAGACTTTGTAAGGGCATTGCAAGTAAATGTCGGAAGTGTTGGGGAAAATATATAGAACGCTCAGCTATCTCCGGAGGTGAATCGCTCTGCAGTAAGGGGGAAGGGGGTAAAAGGGCAGGAGTTATTGCGAAAAAACTTTATCTAAAAATTGTTATATTGGAAAATGTTGCATTTGCGGTATTTTGTATAACTAAGCTGTTTGTTTTGACATTATTTCTGTTGTCTAATAGGATAAATCATTTGTTAATTTATTTTCTATATTACTCGGCTGTTGGAAAAATAACATATAATAAACTTTATAAAAAGTTGATTTCCTAACTTGGGTATAATTTTATTTTATTTATTTTAAATATTAGTAAAGCAGTTACCCACATGTTCGCCAGTGTTTGCGATTTCGTCTAATATAATGAATACATGAAGAAGGAATAAGAACTGCTAGAAAGCATATTCTACATAGAAGAGGATCGCCATATACAATTTTCTTTATAAGGTATTTTATGTTTATATCAATCGCAAACTTTATTTCATAAAAAAGTGTTTCCAAAATCAAATAAATGTATACAAAATATATCAGTTTTATCTCATTTTGGAACCCCGACCTAGACCGCTTAAAATATTTTAATTCCTTTAGTATAAAATAATTCAATGCAAACTCCCCTTCCGCTTCAACAGCAACGGATTTACCCAGGCAAGTTTTGGTATCCATTAGAACTACCCTTATCTCTTGCGCTGAGACTTTGTAAGGGCATTGCAAGTAAATGTCGGAAGTGTTGGGGAAAATATATAGAACGCTCAGCTATCTCCGGAGGTGAATCGCTCTGCAGTAAGGGGGACGGGGGTAAAAGGGCAGGAGTTATTGCGAAAAAACTTTATCTAAAAATTGTTATATTGGAAAATGTTGCATTTGCGGTATTTTGTATAACTAAGCTGTTTGTTTTGACATTATTTCTGTTGTCTAATAGGATAAATCATTTGTTAATTTATTTTCTATATTACTCGGCTGTTGGAAAAATAACATATAATAAACTTTATAAAAAGTTGATTTCCTAACTTGGGTATAATTTTATTTTATTTATTTTAAATATTAGTAAAGCAGTTACCCACATGTTCGCCAGTGTTTGCGATTTCGTCTAATATAATGAATACATGAAGAAGGAATAAGAACTGCTAGAAAGCATATTCTGCATAGAAGAGGATCGCCATATACAATTTTCTTTATAAGGTATTTTATGTTTATATCAATCGCAAACTTTATTTCATAAAAAAGTGTTTCCAAAATCAAATAAATGTATACAAAATATATCAGTTTTATCTCATTTTGGAACACCGACCTAGACCGCTTAAAATATTTTAATTCCTTTAGTATAAAATAATTCAATGCAAACTCCCCTTCCGCTTCAACAGCAACGGATTTATCCAGGCAAGTTTTGGTATCCATTAGAACTACCCTTATCTCTTGCGCTGAGACTTTGTAAGGGCATTGCAAGTAAATGTCGGAAGTGTTGGGGAAAATAGATAGAACGCTCGGCTATCTCCGGAGGTGAATCGCTCTGCAGTAAGGGGGGCGGGGGTAAAAGAACAGGAGTTATTGCGAAAAAACTTTATCTAAAAACTGTTATATTGGAAAATGCTGCATTTGCAGTATTTTGTATAACTAAGCTGTTTGTTTTGACATTATTTCTGTTGTCTAATAGGATAAATCATTTGTTAATTTATTTTCTATATTACTCGGCTGTTGGAAAAATAACATATAATAAACTTTATAAAAAGTTGATTTCCTAACTTGGGTATAATTTTATTTTATTTATTTTAAATATTAGTAAAGCAGTTACCCACATGTTCACCAGTGTTTGCGATTTCGTCTAATATAATGAATACATGAAGAAGGAATAAGAACTGCTAGAAAGCATATTCTACATAGAAGAGGATCGCCATATACAATTTTCTTTATAAGGTATTTTATGTTTATATCAATCGCAAACTTTATTTCATAAAAAAGTGTTTCCAAAATCAAATAAATGTATACAAAATATATCAGTTTTATCTCATTTTGGAACCCCGACCTAGACCGCTTAAAATATTTTAATTCCTTTAGTATAAAATAATTCAATGCAAACTCCCCTTCCGCTTCAACAGCAACGGATTTACCCAGGCAAGTTTTGGTATCCATTAGAACTACCCTTATCTCTTGCGCTGAGACTTTGTAAGGGCATTGCAAGTAAATGTCGGAAGTGTTGGGGAAAATATATAGAACGCTCAGCTATCTCCGGAGGTGAATCGCTCTGCAGTAAGGGGGACGGGGGTAAAAGGGCAGGAGTTATTGCGAAAAAACTTTATCTAAAAATTGTTATATTGGAAAACGTTGCATTTGCGGTATTTTGTATAACTAAGCTGTTTGTTTTGACATTATTTCTGTTGTCTAATAGGATAAATCATTTGTTAATTTATTTTCTATATTACTCGGCTGTTGGAAAAATAACATATAATAAACTTTATAAAAAGTTGATTTCCTAACTTGGGTATAATTTTATTTTATTTATTTTAAATATTAGTAAAGCAGTTACCCACATGTTCGCCAGTGTTTGCGATTTCGTCTAATATAATGAATACATGAAGAAGGAATAAGAACTGCTAGAAAGCATATTCTGCATAGAAGAGGATCGCCATATACAATTTTCTTTATAAGGTATTTTATGTTTATATCAATCGCAAACTTTATTTCATAAAAAAGTGTTTCCAAAATCAAATAAATGTATACAAAATATATCAGTTTTATCTCATTTTGGAACCCCGACCTAGACCGCTTAAAATATTTTAATTCTTTTAGTATAAAATAATTCAATGCAAACTCCCCTTCCGCTTCAACAGCAACGGATTTACCCAGGCAAGTTTTGGTATCCATTAGAACTACCCTTATCTCTTGCGCTGAGACTTTGTAAGGGCATTGCAAGTAAATGTCGGAAGTGTTGGGGAAAATATATAGAACGCTCAGCTATCTCCGGAGGTGAATCGCTCTGCAGTAAGGGGGACGGGGGTAAAAGGGCAGGAGTTATTGCGAAAAAACTTTATCTAAAAATTGTTATATTGGAAAACGTTGCATTTGCGGTATTTTGTATAACTAAGCTGTTTGTTTTGACATTATTTCTGTTGTCTAATAGGATAAATCATTTGTTAATTTATTTTCTATATTACTCGGCTGTTGGAAAAATAACATATAATAAACTTTATAAAAAGTTGATTTCCTAACTTGGGTATAATTTTATTTTATTTATTTTAAATATTAGTAAAGCAGTTACCCACATGTTCGCCAGTGTTTGCGATTTCGTCTAATATAATGAATACATGAAGAAGGAATAAGAACTGCTAGAAAGCATATTCTGCATAGAAGAGGATCGCCATATACAATTTTCTTTATAAGGTATTTTATGTTTATATCAATCGCAAACTTTATTTCATAAAAAAGTGTTTCCAAAATCAAATAAATGTATACAAAATATATCAGTTTTATCTCATTTTGGAACACCGACCTAGACCGCTTAAAATATTTTAATTCCTTTAGTATAAAATAATTCAATGCAAACTCCCTTTCCGCTTCAACAGCAACGGATTTACCCAGGCAAGTTTTGGTATCCATTAGAACTACCCTTATCTCTTGCGCTGAGACTTTGTAAGGGCATTGCAAGTAAATGTCGGAAGTGTTGGGGAAAATAGATAGAACGCTCGGCTATCTCCGGAGGTGAATCGCTCTGCAGTAAGGGGGGCGGGGGTAAAAGAACAGGAGTTATTGCGAAAAAACTTTATCTAAAAATTGTTATATTGGAAAATGTTGCATTTGCGGTATTTTGTATGACTAAGCTGTTTGTTTTGACATTATTTCTGTTGTCTAATAGGATAAGTCATTTGTTTATTTATTTTCTATATTACTCGGCTGTTGGAAAAATAACATAAACTTTATAAAAAGGTTGATTTCCTAACTTGGGTATACTTTTATTTTTTATTTCAAATATTAGTAAAGCAGTTACCCACATGTTCGCCAGTGCTTGACATTTCGTCTAATATAATGAATACATGAAGAAGGGATCAGAACTGCTAGAAAGCATGTTCTGCATAGAAGAGGATCATTGATTTGCAGCGTGTCAGCCACAAATCGCGGTCCTCATGAGAAGAATCCATTTTTGTTGTATTAAATAACAATGTCGATTTAACTTTTTGCGCGGTAAGTTCAACCTGTAAAGTCTAAACCGTAAATTTCAACATTAATGCTAATATGTGACTAAACTTTATGTCATCTGCTGTATTTGAAAAAGTAGCTAGTTTTACGTTTTATTGTCGGTGTGGTTAGTTATTTGGCATAGACGAGTGCTGCTACTTTGCTTGAATTGCCGCTACAGGATAAAATTACACATTTGGTTGATACTGGATTTCTAACAACTCCAAAAGTACAAAATGGGAGTGATTATTCTGAAAGATATAGATACTCCGGCTACTGTGAACACCAAAGTATAACTTTAATTTAAGAATATGCTTAGAGGAGTGCGACGTAAGATTCAACTAGCTAGAAAAACTAGGAAAGCCTACAACAGAAGAGATATTGTGGTAAAAAGGTCTACTTCCACATGTTCCCCCAATTGCAAGAATAATAAAACAGATGTTTCATTATTTGTAGAATATAACTTTTGCACGTTTGCAGCGAACCTTGTATGTCATCTCACCACATCATGGCGAAATTGTGTTTGCCATGTATGACAACTTTGTCAGTTGAAAAATAATATATTAATTTTGTTTCAGACTTGCCTAGTATCTTAGATATTAATCAATTACATGCAGCGGGTGCTGACGAAAATTGTATGACACAATTGTAAAATTATCTAAATGGATATTAGAAAAGTATTGCAAATATTAGACTGGCGAAATTGACCAGCTTATATGAATATTTATACATAGAATGCTTTTACAAATATTGTTCTTTAGATATGTTTTTCAGCTTTTCCCTCATATTTAGTTATGCTTTTTTTGATAATTAAAAGTGATCTATATGCAAGAAAATTCTATTTAAAATAGAATTAAAAAAATACACCTTAATGGTTAAAAGCTACCCACTAAGGATAAAAAATAAAAAAAAAAATCTCAAAATAATTCTGAAATCTCAAAATGATTTGCGCTAAATTTCCCCTGAACTGGAGCTAAATTTTTAAGTCTAGGTACTCTGCAGGAGGATCTTAAATCTCCACGCAATAACTACTAGCCTTTTATAGCCATAGTCAATGCTTCTTTAATTGACCAAGGCTGAAAAGGCTGCTTGTGAATTTATGGAGAGCTAGGATTCTTTAGCCGAGTACTTAGCTATCCCTTTTTTATATATTTATATTCTATCGTTTCGTAATTTTGAGAGACATTTGAATTTATTTTAATAGTTTCTGTTTGTGTCGTGTTTTAATATACACCGAATATATATATATATATATATATATATATTTCTGTTTTACAATAGGATTTGGTTATTATTTAAAAACAAATTATGTTGTACTTAACTTTGAACCTGAATTATTAAATAAAGCATATTATAATTAACGAATTACTAATAGACTAAAAGCGTTGTAAGGTTATCATTGTATAAATTTTCAGTGAAGTGCATACAGAAAGTCATCATATTTCTTGTTATATGTATGTCGAATTCATGCTGGATTTTTCAATAAAAACAATTTGGTAATAAGAAATAAAAAGTTGGTGAAAGATGATGTAAAGTTGATGTAAAGTTGTATGTAAAGATGTAAAGTTGTATGTGAAAGAGGATGTAAAATTGTTAACTCTTGATGGACATGTGTAGCTAAAATTTACTTTTTTAATGCTTTATGTAAATTTGCTAGCAATTGTATGCCGAGTAAATATGCTTCCTTGCATCAATATTCATATCATAAGAAACAGATTGTTTGCAGGGCATTTAGTTTTATATCGGTTGAAGAGTACAGAGAAAGATATCAGGGACACAAAGGGCATATTTTTCAGGAGAGAAATTAAAAATCCGAAAACTCACAGCAAACAAAATTTCAGAAACATAGAATATATGTCTTGGAAATATTACAGGACCACCTGAAAGCGTGCCCATGCGTTATCGTGTTGCCTATAAAGTCTGATCTTTTCACTTGGTTCCAGGAAACCCTAATCGTTCTTTCATATATCACTCACATTTAAACCCCTTGTTTCCTTGACACTAATAATTTATGCTCAATATTTTTTAACACTGATAATACACACTCACATGCAAGTTACCCATTATGAGTAATAACTGCTTTTTCTCGTTTGGTGGATCCTGATCTTGTTTCTCCTGTATTCTTCAGTTGTAAACAATATTTCTTATAAAGTTTATAAATTACAGAAAATTGTACCAAATACATCAGTTTTATATGTCTTAGGATCACTGAATTACAGTGCTTAAAATATTTTAATTCCTTAAGTTTAAAATAATTCAATGCCAACCCCTTCTCTTTCCGCTTCAATAACGACGGATGCGCGCAGGCAAGTTTGGGTATCCATTAGAACTTCCCTTATCTCTTGCCAGGTTGGTTTGAAAGCATTGCAAGTGAAAGTCGGAAGTACTGGAAAAAGAAATAGAACGCTCAGCTATCTCCGGAGGTGAATCGCTCGCTCTGCAGTGAGGGGGGGATGGTACGAGAGAACAGAAGTTATCCCAAAGGACCTTATCTAAAAATTGCTATATTGCAGAATGTCGCATTTGCAATATTTTACATAACGGAGTTGTTTGTTTTGTAAATTATTGGTTTGGCTCGATAGGATTAATCATTATTTTTTTGTGCTATTTGAAGCTTTCGAATGTCAGGAATAAAGCAAGGAATTAACTGTTTTGAATGCTGTGTCTTAAATTGGATATTTTTTACTTTATTTCTTTCTTTTAAATTTAGTATTGGAATATTTGTATGTAAAATATATTTTTAATCTAGTGTTGTTTATGTATGTTCCTCAGTTTTTTTCCCTATTTTGTTATGCTTTGTGGAATAAATTACATGCTTTCTTGTATCAATATTTGAAGAAATAAATTGTTTATTACACATTTGGTTTGATATTAGATAATTTACCCGCAGTTGCCCGGGATATAAAGCAAATATTAAATGGATTGATTCATGTAGTTTTGTAAAAAGCATAGTTGTCTGCTACATGATCACAAGCGCGGCTGCGCTCCTCCTGTTAGAAGCACCATACTGCATCCTAAATACGACATTCGCCTTTTGGGTGGACGTGATATTCTCTCATAATAAGCTTTGTTGATACGCCGTAAATAAACTCATTTGGTACGCTCTACACAAGTTTCTTTGATACGCCCTTAATACTCTTTTCAACATGATAGTTGGCGAAATACGCCTTAATAAAGCTCTGTTAATACGCTCTAAATACGCTCATATGATACGTTCTAAATGCACCGTTCACCCTGTGTGTGGGTGTAATATGATAATCATAAGTTCTTTTGATTCGCCTTAAATACACTCTTTTGATATCCAATAAATAATATCGTTTGATACGTACTAAATAAAAGTGCGTGGGTAGAATTATAATGGAGGATGCAAAAGTTTTAAAATCAGCAATACGTTTCCTAAACAAAAATTCGTTCAATCCTAAAACATCTCTGGGCGTTGACCTCGGTTTATTTCGGTAATCGGTAAAATTACCTTTAGCGCTTAAATAATTTTAGATGTTGAACAAATGTCAAACACTGTTGCAGATTATTTCAAGTCACGTTCTGATATCCTCCATGCAACCAGTAACCAGTTTGTAACAAAGGAGAATGACTTGTTCAGAGAATGAAAATTGCGATCCGAGTGCTTAAGTTATATAGCTTTGAAAATGCAAAAGAAACGTTGCTTAAAATTTCACAAAAAAATCAGGAATAGAGTATTTAAAAATATTTTTTTATTTAAATACGACGATATCACAACCATTTGCCAAGAATTGTAATCGTGAGACTTCAATTTTTGGATTTTACAATATACATATGAAATATCATAAACTTTTTATATTTTGATGCATTTTCATTTTTTTTACATATGAAAGAATTGCTTTATGGTTTTGGTTTAAAGCTCATTACAAAGATCATTTTACGATCTCTCCGATGGTGTCAAAATGGAAACAGCATGATAATACTTCTGATCGAAAGGAAACAATTTTGGCGATAATCGGCTATAATAATTATAAACATAATTCTACACTTTTTTTAAAATCTCAAAGACGTTTTTCGTACAAAAGTCTAGATACCCCTGTAACAAATTTCCTGGCTGTGGGTCGCTTAGATTTTCCACTATGCGACCGACAAATAAAGAAAAGCAAACGAACATACATACATCTGCTTTTATTTTTAGATATTTTGTAAACGGCATTTCGTGACACATCTCGTAAATTTATACAAAACACATGAGTTTCATCTCACATTTGAACATTGGCTCTGAGCGCTTAAAATATTTCAATTCCTCCAGTATGAAATTAATCAATGCAAACCCTCCTTCCGCTTCAACAACTCGGGTGCATCCATGAAAGTTTAGGTATCCATTAGAACTTCTCTTATCTTTTGGGCTGGACTTGTGTAAGCAAATTGCAAGTGAATGAAGGAATTGTTCAAAAAAGAAATGGAACGCTCAGCTATCTTTGGAGGTAAACCGTTTTGCAGTAAGGGAGGAAGGAGGGGTAAGAAATAATAGAAGTTATTTAAACTTTTGAAAAAACTACTATGTTGGAAAATGTCATATTGGTGATATTTTACTAAAGCTTTTTGTTTTCATATTATTGCTGTTGTTTGATAAAATTAATATTTTTCTTTCTATTTTACTTGAAGTTTTTGCTGTGGGAAAAATACATATACAAGACTTTTAAAAAAGTCGATTTCCTAATTTGGATATGTTTTTAGTTCATGTAGTTCTTTTAAATGTTAATGTTAGTTGTCATAAGGTCAATTGTCCTTACTCAAAATTTACTTTACCAGGACTTACCTTTGATGCCTTCACTAAGGGTGGAGCATGGAAACTCCTGGTTCACGAGCCGAAGAGAAAGAACACACAAGATATACAATAGACACTCTTATTTAAATTGACCAATTACTTTAATATATATATATATATATATATATATATATATATATATATATATATATATATATATCTTGATTATTAAGAGTATTCATAAATCCATTTTTAGATACATCTATCTCTAACAATATTTAATTAACACATATATTTACAACACGCCATTTAATTGACACATTTTTCAACACATTATTATTATCTACCGAAAATCTAAGCAGTTCTTTTATTTAAAATACAAGAGCTCGTTATTACTATTGGGGTTCGTACGACCTTATTGTTACTTATACGATAGGTATTATGAATTGTGTGCCTTTCTTAATCATTTTAACAGATGAAACATATCCATACCTTGTGTTTGTTTGCACCTTGATAGTTGATGAAGCCAAAACTATGCTGGGTGCCTGCGTATAATATTTTAATACGCCACTATTTCACTGTGTTCATATTTATTTCACACATCACATTTTTTTGCCGATCCGCGTTTCTTTGCGCGATCGCAAAAGATATTTTTGATACTCCTAAAAAATTGGATGCTTCTATTACGCTGTCGAAATTGAATCTAGTGGACACTTCTAGATTCTAGAACATCCTTGAAGTACTTTTCCTTTTCACCTTGCAGTGTCATACCATCTGTTTTGATTCGTTGTTGTGATGGAGGGGGATGAACGCTGTTTATTTATGGTTGCGTTCCCATTGGTTTTCTCTTCTGCATTTACAATGCTCGTTAGCTTGCTTGGCATCCGTAATTGAAATGTGAACATGTCGAGCGATACCGTACGACATTAGTATATATATATTTATAAGTACGTATACTCGTATATTACTTAACTAACTTAACTACTTGCACTTAACTAACTTAACTACTTGAACTTCACTAACTTAACTACTTGACTAGCTTAACTACTTTTACAGAATAACATAACCGGAATGGACTTAACACTAGGCAGCATTGTAAAAATATTTTGTGTTCTGTGTTTATGTTGTTTTTTTCAGTCTGTTGTTGTGCTCACCTGTATTGTCTTGTTTGTTGTATTAATAACTTTCAATTTGAATAAATCAATTTATAATGTTAAAACACTTTCAATTTATAATGTTAAAAAAATTTCAAGTTATAATGTTAAGACACTTTCAATTTATAATGTTAAAACACTTTCAATTTATAATGCTAAAACACGATAGTCGAAAACGATAATGTTTTTTCAGTTTTTCTCTCATATTTAGTTATGCATTATTGTATAAATTAATTTATAATTGAAATTTATTATACTCATCAAAAACACTGTGTTTATTTTCTGAAATAAGTTAAGAATAAGCATAAAAAAATTTGGAATTAAAATATGCGACGCATTCACCGATTATTTTTTTTTTCAAATTCTAGCATAACTGTTTATATTTGCTTAATTATACGTGTTTCACTTTTTACCTATGCATACTGACATACAAAGCATTTACTATCATGCTTTGGTTAAGCTATTTAATTTGAGATATTTATTTTCTATTTTTTACATTTCTGAGAGATATTTAAATGTATATATATATATATATATATATATATATATATATATATATATATATATATATATATATATATATATATATATATATATATATATATATATGCAGGGTGCCCACTTATATCCGTTACACCCCCCTTAACTTCTAAACGATGACAGCTTAGGCCATAAAGTTGGTGACTAGGTAAAGTAAACAGGCTATGTGCTACTCGATGAGACAACTTACAACACCATATATCGGCAAATTTTGGAAGTAGCGGTCCTATCTCGTAAACGGTGAAAGATACGTGAAAAAAGTTAATTAGAAAGTTGTAGAACACTCTCAATTTAGTACGAAAAGCTACCTTGCGCACATTAATACTCTAAACAGAATGCAAAAAATGATCATTTGTTTGGTCACGATTTCGAAAATTGTCATGTCATAGAGAGTGGAAGAAAGAAACTGACACACTTCCCTGTCTTCAGGATCATTTCTTTACAGTAGTATATTTCTCAAAATGCTCTCCGTTAGCCACTATACACATTTACACTCTGGACTGGAATTCTCGCTGCACATTGTGCAATATGGCAGGTGTTACGGACGCACAAGCATCAGTAATGCATCGACGAAGATCCTGCAATGTTGGCGGATTGGTCGCATATACCTGCCCTTCTATGTGTCCCCATAAGGAGAAGTCCAATGGGGTCAAGTCAGGTGAGCGCGGGGGCCACTCGACGGAACCATACCGTACGGCCACTCGAAACATACGCGATGACTTGATTCTGAAATGTCTCTATTAGGTACTGCTGAACGCTTGAAATCTTATGCGGAGGTGCGCCGTCATATTGGAACCATACATTTAAGAGTTGGTGCAACGGTATATTCTCAACAAAGTCGGTTATTACATCCTGCAGAAGCTGCAAGTATCGTTGTCCCGTTAACGTGCCCTCGTAAAATATTGGTCCAATGAGCCTGTCATTAAAAATTCCGCATCAAATATTAATCGACCAGCGTCGTTGATGTCGAACTTCGACGGCATATCTCGGATTTTCCAGTGACCAGGTGTGAACGTTCTGTCTATTAAACATTCCGTTTCTCGTAAAGCATGCCTCATCAATCCATATAATGTCTGCCAGGAATGTTGGGTGGACCTCTAAGTAATTCATCACAAAGTTGCACCACGTGTAACGTCTCTCAACATCTCTTGGCAGCAATCCCTGCACAGGTGTAGATCGATATGGATGAGCACCTGATACATTCAGGATTTTACAGACGCGGGTTTTTGAGAGGCCACAATTTTCACTGATCATTCTTGTGCTGCTCTGAGGATGGGCGAGAGCGTATGCTAGCACATCTTCTGGTTGCACTTTGCGTCCTACATTACGAGGTGTACGAATTCGAGGTCGGCTGGTCACGCAGCCCGCTTTCCTTAAACGTTTTACAACTTTTAAGATAGTCTGCCGTGAAGGATGCGGGCCTTAAGGGAAACGTTCACAATACAGCCTTGCAACTTATTTTTTCCTTACGCCCACATTCACCGTAAATTAACCAACATCTCTCAATACTCGTTTCTTCCAAATTTTGCCATAACTCTCCGCTTTAACATACAACCCAGCAGAATCAGCCTTTTTCGTAGTAGTCTCTGGTGAACAGGTATGACGTTCCATCCTCATTTGCATAATATATGAGATCCATGTGATTTTTATACCAGACAAGGTTGAGTTGAGCTGTGAATTTGGAGAGACGATTTTGCAAAATCAGCAGAAAGTTTTCATTGTTTGTAGAGACATTCAGTAAAAAACGCAACCAGTGGTGACAGAACCATGATCCTCATGAATGCGAATCACGTGCGTTTCCCCTGCGCCACAACACAAGCTCGTATTTAGTCCGTAAAGAAGTTTTTTCTCGCTTCGCTTCACAATCAAACAAATGTTCATTTTTTGCATTTTATTTTAAGTATTAATGTACGCAAGGTATCTTTTCGTACTAAATCGAGAGTGCTCTACAACTTTCTAATTGACTATTTTCAAGTATCTTTCACCGTTTACGAGATAGGCCCGTTAATTCCAAAATTTGCCTATAGATGGCGTTGTAAGTTGTCTCGTCGAGTAGCATATAGCCTTTTTACTAAACCTAGACACCAACTTTATGGCCTTAGCTGTCACAGTTTAAAAGTTAAGGGGGGTGTAACGGATATAAGTGGGCACCCTGTATATATATATATATATATATATATATATTATTTATTCTTTTCATTTTCGTCACAATCTAATTTACATAATTCTGAGACACATATATTTTTAAATGCATTTTTCAAGCATGCAATTTCTTTTAATTAAAATGTAATCATAATACGCCAGCATTATCTCACGAGTAAAAACGTTTGAAAAACATTTTAATTGAAGAAGAATATTTTGATGCCTCTAGTACGAAATAAATTAAATGGAAACTGCCTTTCCGTTGTAACAGCGTCGGATGTGTCCAGAAATTTTTGGAATACATTAAAACTCCTCTTATCTCTTGTGCGGGGCTTTGCCAGGGCGTTGCAAGTGAATATCGGAAGTGTTATAAAAGAGAAACAACATTCAGCTATCTCCGAAGGGGCACCATGCTGCCATGGGGGAAGGTTTTTTTTTCCTAATAGAATCTTATCTAACTTCGACCTTCCCCTTCCCCGCCAAAAAAAGGAAAAAACAAATCTGCGGTATAGGAATTTGCATAATTTCGCTGCTTTATAATTTTTTCAGCTATATAATAGGGTTGGTTTATTTTAAAACAACTTACATTATATTTAACTTTGAGTCTGGTTAATTAAAACTATATTATACTTAAGGGGATTCGGGACTCTTACATTGCCATAAGCGTAGTGAAATTTCATGTTTCACATGTGTATCTTTTATCATATACACTAATAATACCTAAAAATGTCATGGCTAATAATAAGTGAATACATATGGTATATATGATAATTTTTCAATAAGCTGAATCTGATAATACTATTTTTAAACATTGTATCATTTTCAAGAATTTATTAAAAATGTATATTGATATATGTTGCTTGCGCGCAAGATTGCAACCGAACTATAACATTATTGATCATTTGTATGATTATAATGTTAAAATTAATATTTAATTAACCGAATTTAACAAAATTAATTAAGTATATTTTGATAACGTCATTTCTTTCCATAGTGGGTTATAGCTGCTTTTCTAATTCTGTTTGAATGTATGTATATAAATGTAATTAAATATTATTGGGTTTTATTAGTTTTACAGCCATTTCAAATGAACATTATTTTTTTTTGTTTCAGTATAAATAAAATTTCATCAGTGTCATTCCAAAGAAACAGTATTTACAAAAAAAGAGTTTTCCAAATTATGGTTTAATTTCATTAATGTGTTCCTAAATATTATTTAAGTCTGTCAAAGACAGGGAAACGGACAATTTTATAAAGTTTCATTTTGTTGAACAGAGTATGAAACTTAGAGACGAAAATAGTTGTCTCAATTGAAAATTGGCCTAGTTAGGTTCTGCCCCGTGGTGAATTCGTAGTCTTTTATAGGGGCTTCAGAAGGACTATTAGAGACTCGCTTCTCATTTTGTCTACTCCGATTGAAACATCAAAAATATTTCCGTTAGTTTGGTTTCCGTTAGGTGGTTAATACTATGTGTGCAGATTCAGTCATCTATGCTGCTTGATAGTCTGGAAAGATATTTAAAGAAAACCATGTCCCGGAGAGGGGGTGAAATTGTTGACAACTTTAGGCCTTTTCCGGTGGTCAATACTATAAGTTTGCAACAATTTAGACTTGCTGATCACCTGTAAAGAATATTACTAATACAACCGGAAATCGATCCAACGATACTGACCAGCCGATGTTCTGCTATTGGGGTACTGGGACCGAATTGCAAGCTCTTATCTTCGAAATGGCTACTTGCGTGGTCTTTGACATTCCGATTTGAAATCGACGATCAATACACCAGAATTTACTGCATTTGTGTTAGTCTTACTAGGCTCACTTTCAAACCTCCGACATCATTGCACTAACCTATAAGGTTTATTTGTTCGGGAGCTAATGTTAAGAACCTTGCCGCCCCAACCGGACTCGGACCACGGATCATCGTACTGACCAGTCGATGCTCTACTGCTGAGCTACTGGATCGAAAATGCAAACTTTTATTGCCGGAGTGGACTCTGTACACCATACGGTCTTCTGGAGGTTCTAGAAATACTTTTCGAATACAAACGAACTTTCTACGTTTTGTGTAAGGGGGGGGGGGGTACATTGAAAATGTATCTATGTTATGTTCTGTTCGGTAGTCGATATTATAAGAGTGCAAAGATTCAGTCATCTTTTTCTTCAAACTTCTTCTTTTGCAAGGTTTCTGGAGGATCAGGAACGACAAAACACTTTAGACAGGTTAGGCACTCATGTATAGTGCTACGCATATTTTGTCACAATCAAGAAAACTTTCACTTTAAGCGATAGAAATATTTTAATTTCTACTGGCAAAATAAATTTAACCCAGAAACGTGTCTCTACAAATGGATGTGCCCCCGCCAAGTTCCAATATCCATTAAAACTTATCTCTTCCGCGGGCGCTTTGCTAGGGCGCGAAAGGGAATGTATGAGTGTTCGAAAATAGATAGAATATTCAGCTATCTCCGGAGGGGCGGCATTCTGTAGAGTGGGGAAGTTCTGTAACAGACTTTTCTGCTAAGAACCTTATCTACCTCCACCCCCATACAGTAAAAAATTCTAAAATATTAAAAAGTATCGCATCTGCGATAATTCACATAGATGTGCTATTGTTTAGAAAGGGTTGTTGTTTTGTGATAGGATTAATGATTTGTGTAGAAATGAAATAATGCGTTTATCTTTATTTGTTTGCAAAATAAGCAATACTGAATCAATGAATTAAAAATTAATTTTTAAAAATCCTGCATCCTTTTATTTTTGCATTTTGATACATGTAATATTTACTGCTTTCGGAATGCTTAATGTAAAACTGAGAGTTTATATAGTGGTTTTATACATATCTTTGGATTTTATCTTTGCTTGACGTATGATTGCAATATAAAGTATGCATAATAAATAAGCTTATATTTAAATTTAAAAACATTTCATAATCTTCTGAACAGTTAATTCTTTTATATTTGATCTATTTTATATTTGGAGAACTCTCGCATATACTTCAGTATCTATCTTTCAGTGTCTATCTCTGAAATTACTTATCTTAGAAAGGATATATAAAATGTATTTCATTTTAATATGATTTAGTAAGTACTTTGTTACGGTCAACTTGCATAATAAAACTATTGTTATCTGTATGTGTTGTCTGTAACAAAAATTGGTTTCTTGGTCGTAATTGGCGATCCAAAACTTTATCACAGATGTTTTATAAGTATTTCATCGGTAAGATAAATAAATTTTTCTAATGATGTTAAACGAATCCGTAAAATAAATCCATCATATTTATTTATTTATATTAAAATGTATCGTAATATGCTTGTTTTAAGGAAATAACATAATTATTTCGCTGACTCCAAAAATGAAAGATTAGTACAATTCTATATTTTAGCAAAAATAGGGGTGTATATCTTAGCATTCTAACAATTGTTTAATTAATTTTTTCTAATTTTCTGTGAATTTTCAAGCAAAGGCATAAACATCTAAATTTTTTATTCCTGTTGCGAAAGGGTTTTACCTCCGAGTAACGGTTGACGTCACAGACGGGGCGTTGCTATGGAGAGTAGTGTATGTCTATGTGCATGAGTATCAGATTGATTCACGCGACTACACATGCACTGAAGCTAAAAAAAATTTGATTGAAACGATATGTGGGAATGGTTTTGGTTTAACGCAAAAAAGATTCGGAAAATTAGTGGTGTTACATTTAATTGTAATATTTTGCACTGGGTGTTGATTTAGAACCCATGAAATTCAAGTTTATAATACGCAACAGGAGAATCTAATTCGTTCTCAAACGCATTACTTTATATATATGGATTCATTTCAAGGAAAGTTACATAAATTTCCTCACCTTCTGCGCTTTTTGGAAAACTGTAACTTAGAGCGCCTCAACGATTTTAATTTATGTAGTATGAAATGAAGTTAAGACGACAATTCTTTCAGTTAAATGAGCCGTTGCAAGCCGCAAAGTTTCGGTATCCATTGGAACATGTCTTATATTTTGTGCAGGGGCTTAGCAAGGGCGCTGTAAGTGAATATCGGAAGTGCTCGGAAATAGATATAACTTTCAGCTATCTCCGGTACGACCCTACTCTGCAGAGTGGGATGGGATAGAACAAATGTTTTTCCAAAAGAACTTTATTTGAAAAAAAAGCAAAATCAGTGATATTGGAAAGTGAGGTATCTACAATATTTTACATAGTTGTAATGTTTATGGATGGCAAGTGTTTTGTCATATATGATTTTAGCATTTTTTTTTCTCCAAACATCTATGTTTCAGAAAAGCCCTGATTCATATATGCATTTTTCTATTTAATCAAATTATAATAGATTTTCTTTTATTTTTTATCAATATTAAAACTAGAGAATATTATATATATATATATATATATATATATATATATATATATTTATATATATATATATATATATATTCAACATGGTGGTACTTCTTTAAGCAACAGTTTTTTATCCTATCCCATAAAGGGGGAAGATGGGGGTTCTTCATCATTATTAGCTAATCGGTATTTATTCTTCTATGGAAAGAACATTAATCCAGGATTGCATAATATGCACATGTTTAGATATTTAGGTGATATATTATGTGCATCCCATAATAATATCCCTATAGTATTTAACTTGTATCCTAATAACTTACAATTAAATGCAACTAATAATGACTCTAATGTTGCAAACTTTTTAGATTTAAATTAGTTTTACAGAATTGTAATCTGACTATAAACTTATATTATAAAAGGAAATATTTTAAATTTAATACATCAATAATTCAACACTTTGACTCTTATTTGCATATATCAGTTCTTAGAAATATTATAATAAACCAGGTTCTTAGAATCTATAAAAGTTGTGACGAAAATTATAAATTAGCACATTTTATAGAATTATTGAAAAGATTGAATACTAATAAAAGATATTGAAAGAATTATTGAAAGAATAAAAATGAATACTAATAAAATACACTAAAAATATTAGAAAAATAATAAAATCGGAAAATGAGATACATTAACATTAATGTTTTGAATTTTATTTTCGCAAAAAACATTTAACTTTAGCCAGATTGATACTACGATTTGAGCGCCTTTATAATGGTGTTTAATGGCAGTCACGTATATTCATTTCTTCTATGAATCACTTGTTTAGTAAGAGTTTTTGTCCATGCTTCATGTTCATATTCTGTTCTACTTACATGGATAATTATCCTGTCTTCTGCTCTGACTCACTGGTCTGGTTGGCATAGAAAAAAATGGCAAATAATTAAATTGGCAAAGATTAGCTAATTAGCCGTATATGTGTATCCTATGCTGACAATTATTGAGAAATTTTAATAAAGATGTCTGAATGAGATCCAGTAGTCTACTAGATACACGATCGGAGAGTGCCAGATTTCTCTAAATATCTTTCCGGACGACCGAACTTAGTTTTAACAATCTGAGCAGCGCCAGGACGAAATATTTTAATGTTTAAAAACATAAAAATTATATTTAAAATGGTTACACGTCTGTAGATAGAATTTTAACGCAATGAAATAATCCTAAAATTATTTTAATTCATAAATCCGAATTTATTCATCTTTATCGGGATTTTATTTTCATCTTTGATCCTGTGTAAAGACTCAGTTTTTACTCAAATTCATAAAATGTATTTGAATACCAGATGGTTTTCATATTTCTAATCATTGTGCATCTATGATTTGATTTTCTCTTTTGGAAATTTTCAGTGGGATGCATGTATCTCCATTGCACTGTAAATCATTCTGTGCCTCTGATGAAGGGCGTATACATGCCCGAAACTTGAGGCGGAACTGTTTTGTGTTTAAACGTCCTACATATCTGTGCATAAACTCTTTTATTCATAGTGAATAAATAATTATGTAAATAAATACTTTGTTTTAATACGTTTACGTATGGGAAGGTACATATCTCTCAGTGTCGAAAGCCCAGACCAACCGACTCGTCCGAAGACATATCTCTCAGTGTAAAAAAGTTCTTGAAATTATTTTGCGAATTTAAACTATGTAAAGTGTGTATCCACAGGTTTTAAACTCGTATGTTTTAAACAGTCAAATTTCAAATTAATTAATTGCACAAACGTTGTCTACATTCATGGATTTAACAGATTTGAATGAATATAATTTCATCAAATGAAATGGTATCAAACTCTATACAACACTATCCAATTCTATTCAGAACTGTTAAAGTCAAACTAAAGCGGGGAAAGGTTGAAATTTCGAATCGTGCAGACCTCCAACTTAAGCCTCTGAAAATGAGATTTATCAATGTGCATAAAAATTTATTCAAAGAACAATTTATTTAAAATTATAGCTTTATATATCACCGAAAAAGAATTTACTACTCTGATGTTTCAATATGTGTATTTTGGTTATTTTTTCAATAAAGTCTCTTAATAAACGTCTTAAACTTATATGCATCATAACACGTAATTTAAGAGAAATTATATATATATATATATATATATATATATATATATATATATATATATATGTATATATGTATATATATATATATATATATATATATATATATATATATATATATATATATATATATATATATATATATTCATATATATATGAGTGTGTGTGTAATAAGCATTCACAAACTTTGTTCTATGTCTTGCCAATAACAAAATGTTCTCTAGTGGGACTGTCATGCATCTCTCTTAGCACTCTTTAACGAGAGCGCAACAGCTGCAATTTGCTGAATTTTGCATCGTCATTTTTTCATTTACGTTTTACTACTACATTCCTCAAGTGCAGATAATTCTAAATAGTTTCGTATCAGATGAGGAACAGATGATATTTTGCCAAGGTGACTTTTCATTATTTTGATCAATATTTTATGGATATATCTGTCTTCTCTTTCTGTTCCAGAAAGTTCTTCAAAACTTTATGCTTAGATCTGGCGATAAATTGTCTAATATTCCTTGAAATCTGGTTTCCAAACTTTATCTCGTCACGAGAGCAATGTGCACAATTCAGTTTTTCTAGAAAACGCTTCAGCGCATCTATGAGGTAATCCTTTTTGGTGCCGAATCACTATGTTATATCCTTGAAGTTGCTGAGTCCACAACCCCTTCAGGATTCTTAAAACTTAGGAGGCAGATCAAAGCAACTTAATAAGTCCGCAACAATAATTTTATGTAGAGATAATGTTTGAAATGATCTACATATGCTTACAATCCTCTAATTGTTACGGAATAATTTCTTTATGATGCTTCGATCATATCGCTTTCTTGTACGTTTTCCTTTAATGTTTACATAGTCTTTCCTAACGCATGTGAGTCTTCGGGGAACTAGTTTAACCGGAATCTGGTTACAGGGGTCAATTCTATGTCGATTTTGTCTTTGAAAGAAGTCAAATTTATTTTGTTAAATTCAGAAATAGGATTTAACAAAATCATACAAGTCTCTTCGATTTAGACCGCCAAGATAACTTAAGATGCTGTTTAAGTATTTGAAGACAACTTTTTCTTCCTTCTTTATAACTACGGATCACACTGGTCACCATTGTCCATGAAACAAACTGTTCCCCTTTATAGATTATTTTAGGTCGGTTGCTGATGTTTACGACTCTGACATGTACGCAGTTTCTTTGAATATCCATGCGAAGCAAAGCCACAATAATTCCTTTTCGTTATATTCAGGAGATGAAAAATTTCTTACAGCCATACAGCCATTCCACATTTTCTTAGGCATTGCAAGATCCCTTTCACCAAACACTGGTTACATGCAGGTAATAAAACATCTGTCGTAATTTTCTTACAGCCTAGTATATATCCTGTCCTGTTACAAACATAGGTGTGTTTTTGGTGGCTGTCTGAAATTCGTTATTTGAAAAGTTCAGTTCGAATATTTTTTTTTTTTTAAACTCCACTTTGATAATATACGGGACATAAAATATCCACTACATAAGCGACATTTTACTTTTCGTACATACATGTATAAAGAAATTAAAGGTAACAAATATGGTTAACTGACCAAATACTTTTATTCATTATTACTTTCCCTACATACATAGTATACTGTATAGGGGAAGTACTGTGAGGGAGTCGAAAATTCGAACTCGAGTTTTCGAAAACTACTCTGCTTTCTTAAAATATAAGCAGTCACCAAATTTGTACGCACACTATCCACAAGGCGGAAATGATACACAAAAGCGCAAAACAATTAAATAAAAGATTCATAATCTCTAGGAGAGGAACATTGCAGAAGGTAGCTGATAGATTATATGAGTAGTTTGCAAGTTGTGACGGTAGTTGTTAGGTTGTATTGGTAGCTATAGGCAGCTCGTGGAAAGTTCACTATAAATATAATGTCTTTGTCTGATACTAACATTTATCATTTTAAAAGATTTCAATGTTCGAAATGGAATTTCTGAGAGAGAGAGCCTGTAACTGTTAGATCATGACGGTAGTTGTTAGACCGTATTGGAAACTGCATATACTGTGGCTGTTAGATCGTGATTGTAGCTGTTAGATAGTATCGGTAGCTGGAAATTAGCTGATCGGATACTTTGGAACTGTGTTATAAATTTGGAATACTGCTATCGAGGCGTATTAGTTTATGTACAGGGTGGTTAGAATTAAAGTATCACTGTTCAAAGCACGGTAGAGATTACACCACTGTGTGATAAACCCAGGCCGCCTGGATCACCCGAAGGTTTGGAACAGCAAAAGTGTGTACTGATACAATGTACTGGTGTGAAATTTGCAGATAGTAAATCATTGTATTATTAAAACTTCAGTCTAACTTTTCGACGGGGGTGCGCCTGTGAGATTAAATATCAAGGGGTACGTGATCATTATAAGGTTGGGAAATTTTAGGCTAGAACGATCGTCACTACTGCAACTTACTTTAACAAAGTCATTTTGAATCATAAAATGTTCGAAGCACTCCTGAGCTTCGATAACGAAAAGTGATGTCGGTTTCAAATTCGGCTCATTGAGTTCAATATTTTGAATTTTGTTGTAAATATACCTATTTTAACCATATGAACCCATTCCGTACCCTTTTTATATCCTTCCCCGCCATTCTGTATGTATGGGTATAAATATCAGATGTACCATTATTGGAACTTTACAATAACACATTTATTATTAATACTTCGAAATCTCTAGTTTTATTGACCTTTCACCAACTCAAAACATATTTTCAAAGTGAATTGCTTGAAAATAAAAGCTCCAGCAAAAATGTTAAACTTTAGAAATTAATTACTTGAAAACAAACGTCTCTAGAAGTTATCTTTCAGTAATATAGATAATACGATAAGACTGGACTACAAAAGCGTATAATTTTAAAATCATGAGAAAGTCGAGTGGATTCTCTTACTCTAGCTACCCATTTTATATTCTTAACTAAGCATATTTATCTAAAGTTTTAAGCGTTCTTTTATTTTATCCGCATTGCATCCAATTATCCTAAATACATAACTTTATCGATAGACTCTTCTTTTCGATCCATGCTAAACTAAATCCACTCTTCTGTGCATAATTTCGCTGGCGCGAGCTCTTCCGCAAAATAAAAATGCTTTCTAATATCAGTAATTTCCACTTGATTTAAGGATAATGTTTCCGACATTGTTAACAGAACTTTGAACGCTGGGAAAATCGATAATCGGTGCCTCTGTGCGACAACACAAGAATATTATTCTTTGAAATTGAATACCAGTTAAGACAGGAGAATGTTAGCAGTTCGGTATCGTATTTATTTTGCTTCAGTTGCTGAAAATACATTTCTCATTGTGGGTCACATTTACCCAAAATCTCAAGTAACAATTCAGAGATGAAATGCAAGAAGAAGGGAAAAATTCTTATCGATTTACTTCTCGCTTTATAAGATTTATATAATTGATTGCATACAAAAAAGATGTTGTTACAACTAATATAAAGCGTTTAATCAACTACATTAGTATAAGCAAATAGACATATATACACATATATCAATAACAAGACAAATAAAATGTGGGAGATACTGATTGGGGCGTGCAGAGTTGCAATATCTACGCTTCCATACTCGCTCATTGACGTCATTTGCGAGCAAACGCCATCTGGCGAAGGCTGTGTCAACAAAGAATTTTTAGAGCGGCATAACCTTGTGGTTAAGGTATGAGGATCGCACCAGTTCGAATTTCTGCTCTTCCCAAACTGCCTCTATTTTTACTCGGATTATGGGCATATTCAATCTGTGGGTTTGATTGTCTTTCCGAGAGGATGGTTGCAGGGGTAGAAGGGTATGGTCCATATAAATGTCGTCCCACTGGGTTCCGGTCTAAAATGGGTGTTTCAGTTTCAGCCGTCCAAACAGATTCCTTATACCTTCTGATAGGTCGGCCTGTATGGGTCGAATGGAAGAAAGAAAAATGACTTTTGTTGACTATTAAGTAAAATCTAATATTTCATATAATGCAGAATATGACATTGAGAACAAATAATAAGTAACTAAACCTCAGAGTTAAATGATGCGCAAATAAAAAGAGAAATTTGACAATCGTCCCTTCTTCAGCACAAAGATGCCGGGAAATGAGCACATTTAACAGACCGACATGAGTCACCAATTTGGGGTTCAATTCCATACATTTTCGCATTGAAGAATGAAATTCATGTTTTCTCCGGAAAGATCGCCAGATATCTACATTTCACTTGCCCAGAATTCAACGTTGTGACCCAGTTCTTTAATGTTCTAGCAGTCTTTTGGCAGGTACACCAACTATGAATCCATTTAAATGAAACTCGTATAATTCATTTTTACTTTATCTCATAAACGTGATTTGATGACAAGAAGTATACTTTCCTCAATATCACGTTTTTGCTTACATAAACCAATCACGGCAGTTCAGAAAGTGGGGTACTTAAACTTCAGATTTATAAGCCTCTTAAACTATCTAGAAGAGTCAGCAGAAATTTATCGCTCACTGCGCTCTTTATTGTCATCGATATCCCCTTGGCGTAAGAAAATATGTTTGAAGATAGGAAAAAAATTCAAATTCATGACCCTCCCGAGAATACGTTCGAGCCGAACGGTGTCATTTTATGATTTTTCATTTTTTAGATATGGCGAGAATTGTATAAAATTCTCCATAAGTCCAAAAACCAAAAAAAATATATAATAATAATAACTGGAGTTCAACTGGACTTTCTCATATCAGAATCCATTTTTGGTAGCTTTTTTTTCAAAATTTTACAAAAAAATTTTTGAAATATCGGTACCATGGATCCAAATGATTGCAATTATAGCGAGTTACCGTTAGCATTAAAGGTCTTGAAAATAATTTGATTAATATCATACTTTACAATGTACCTCCTAGGGTGGTAAATTGCTCCTGAGCGGGTCCAATGACGTCACGACCAAAACAAATTCTTTCGCGGCGATTTTCCACAACATTGATTTTCTCAACAACTATAAAGTATCATGGTAATTGAGCTATTAGTTTTACCCTTTTACGCATGAATATGTTAAATTTTTATCTTAAGCTGCCATGTTAAGAAAACATAAATTTCATATAAATTTCAAAAATAATTCAAATTTAATATTAATATATATGGCCTCTATAGTGTACACAGGAAATGAACCACAAGCGGACAGACAGACGGACATCACTCCAAAAATTGACAAAATGTGTACAGAAAGTCTTAAAACATATATTGGCATATCAACATCTCGAATTCGAAGATTTTCTTGAAACCAATACTTTCTCAATACTATATTACATAGTATGAGAAAGTAAAAATCGTATGTGTAACTCTGAATTTCACTTTGCATTGAGACATTCATTTTTTCATTAGTACATACATTAGTTTGTACAAATTACTCAATATAGCAATTCTAACTTTTTCGCCGTGGCATAAAGTGATAAAAAGATTCTTCATGCAACATAATATTTTTCTGTATGGAAACTAAAATATGTAGCAAAAAGTTGAACATAAATGCATAATTTCAAAGAACTGCATTGTTATGCCGACAGAAGAACTCAATAAATTAACTTAGTCCATGTTTGTGCAAAAGCTTATAAGGATTTATAAAATTAATGAACAAAATATCTGGAGTGAGAGTCTCCATACGATTTAATCATGATTTCATACTCTTCAGTGTTAAGTTCTATTTATATCATTCTTCAAAGATTCTTCATGCAACATAACATTTTTCTTTATGGAATTTCAAAGAATTGCTTTTTTAGATTCATTATTAGAATGAAAATGCATATTTTTCAGGTAGTATCTATGTTATGCAAATAAATTATTAATAAGTTAATTATTTTCAAATGGCAATAATGATGTGAATGTAATGCCTATGGATGCATTTAGCTTATCTGCATTGATAAAAACTATTGTGATACCATTAAGAGGGAACTTTTCCTCCAGCAACTTGCTTCATGTTCTCTGTATTAATATATTAGAAATAGTCACTCGCTTCTAGTTCATTTCGTTTTTAGATTTATTTTTATGTTATATACCAAGCATAGGTGCTGTGAATAGAAAGGTTTGAGCTTTTTAAAAGATCGATAAACTAGTTACAATTATTTCAACTAATTTTGGTAAAATACATTCATTGTATTTCAATGCATATTAAAACACCGACATTTCAAAAAACACACATAATCCTCTTTTAAGCTTCAGTGCTTGGAAAAAAGAAACAGCGCAGAAGAAACCTTGAAAATTAAACGAGGTAGAGGTTAGGGACCATTTTTATTAGGTTATCATGCGAAAAATAAAACAAGCGACTGCAGGGAAAACATCCTTTTAACATCCATAGTTCAACTAATCAATACCCCAGATAATATATACTACTGTCATTGTTTTGAAAATTATCTTTATTTTCCATAGGAAATAAAGCTATAAAAATATCTAAACATTAAATAATTGAAGTTTTGAGCATGAGAATATATTAAACTCTATCAAGTTTAACTTTTATTTTTACATAATGTATATACACAAAAAATTAGTAAGCGTAGATGCAGTATTTTTTTAATTAATTCTGTCCACACCTATAAGATATATGTACATACATACAGATATACGCACACATAAAGGCATCCTTCCAAAAGTATTCCAAACTGGGTTCAATAGGCTGCAGATTGTACATATATGCCAAGATCTTGAAATTAGAATTTTTCGCAAAGATAATTATTTCTACAATATAATGAAAAAGTAATAAATAACAAATATATAAATATTAATTGATTAGAAACAGCTTATATTCAATAATTGAAATTTTATAACATTTCCTCACATCCATCACTTCACGTACTGAAGCGCCGTGAGCTTAAGCGTGACCCAGGAATTTTATTTCCAGATCCAATATATTATGGCATCAATATGATTGAAATATTCACTTTCGTGGACGCTGTTTGCTTTTCTGGCGACAAGACACTATCATTTGCATACGCTGAATTCTTGATGCTTCTGTACAGGAACATAAGAAAAATTATAACGATGTGCAACGACGAAGGACATGCGCTGTTTGCGAGTATCAAAGCTCCATTGAAGTTAAGTTTTTGTAAATTAAGTTATCTTTATTTTAAACTTTCTGAACTTACATTCTTATCATCGGAACTCCATATAGATTGTTACCTTGGACGCTCGAATTGTTACTTCGGATTTCAACGCGAGTTGTGCTTTAAACCGTCCAGAAGTAGTATGAAATGACTGGAAACATGAGCTGGCCAGGATTTTTGAACGTGACGCTTTGGAGGGAATGTTTTCGAAGCGAAAACCTAGCTTAATACATTTTATGTGGATTTAGTATTACTTGGATTCTATTCCATCCAACCAAATTACGGTATGTATTGTTTGTTTAAAAAGTTGTTTCTATGTCGTTAGCTGACACGAATGGTATTGTTTTAGAAGTTTAAATCGTTGTGATCTATGTATGGGTGTCTGTCTGTTTCAACTTCTTTGATGGAATTTCAACATAATCTCTTATGTCATGGAATTGTTAAAATTTGGTACAACACAGTTTAATAGAATAGGATATTATATTTTATCTATTAACTGTTGGCAGATACTCGAAAAATAAAACCGGCTTTTTTTGCTATAATGGTCTGCAAAGATCCCATTGTTGTAAGATAGTTAGTTAAAAATAGTCTATTTAGCTTTTCTTATATATATATATATAAGAGATACATTTAACACATGAGAATGATATGTTGAACACTTTGAAGTTTCTAATATCAACCAATTGACCATTGATCAACTTAATTTTTTATAATTTGACTTCATTAAATTATTTATGTCGAGTTTGAATAATAGCTTGAACTCTAAAAACTAAGTTTTTATATTTATTTGTTCCAAATTTCAATGGCTTAAGTAATGTTCAGCTCAAAATGAAGTCAGTTTCTTTGAGCTGAAGCTGTTCTATCTTTTTCGATGTTGATTCTCTTCTCCCGACATATTCTAGATAACAAATCTAGATTTTTCGTTTTGCTCACGATACAGATTTTTTTCATTTCAGGAATCCTTAATGAAAATACGAAATTTCATTGCGCAGTTTTAGCACTCGATTGTAATATACTGACTGATGCCACAGTTTTATTTCGTCTTATTATAGAAAACTATTTAGTTTTAAATGAAATGATCATATCGCATTTTACTGATATAGAAGTCACAAACCTTCGTATTCTTTTGCGAGATGTGCATTTGGGACATAGGAAGCAAAGTCATTCACTTCGCTTGATGCAGGATCTAGTCGGAAGTAGTATACTTGAGATATCAAGTTAAATGCGATTTGTGAGAAGGATAAGGAAAACTTGATGAACGTATATAAGCATAAATAACATAATAAAGAAGAGTACAACTGTTTTGAGAATACGACAGTCTCTTTTCGTCATTACAAAAGAACCAACAAACTCGAAGTCCAAAAAAGGAATAGATGCAGAAAGGAGAAAGCTACCTTTTGCTCCCATTCCTCGTTTGGACATCGGCTTTGTTGATTCAATTGCACTGATGCAGGGAATCCAGCATATTCTGAAAACAGTTGCATGCTGTATTTTATTATTTGTTCTTATATGCGTAGCTCAAATTTTCTTTATGCATGGCAAATACTCCGTACGCAGTTTTTTCAACGATTAACGGTGCATGTTCAGCAAATTATGTCAATAAATTTAGAATCGATGTATAAGATTTTGGAATAGGATACAAAATCATCATCACTTACTGTTTTTTAAGAACAGCTTTTTTGTTTGGATAGGCACAATTTCACGCTTAGTAACTCAAGACGTAAATCCTATAAAATCAGTTAAACCACTGACTAAACGTTTTAACGCAAATAATAGACCTAGAGCACAAAACAGTTTGTGATCAAAATATCGGTTGTAATATAGGAACAGTGATGTTGGCAATTTAGGAAATTTCGAGAAAACCATGCGTTTAAAGTCATGCCAATTCCAAGCGGAGAACTAGGCGGCTCTAAGGTTTGGAAAGTAATCGCCTACTTTTATATGATCATTTATCCTATATACAAATATTTGTAGATTATGGGGCTACGGTATACGTTCTCTTAAGTAATGGACATACTGCTATAACACAAATATATATCCATTTGTGCTCTGCGAGTGGTAGTAACAAGTTCTAAACTTTTGGAACAAAAATTTTGATTTTAAAGTTTTTGAGAATGTTTATTTGAGACTTCGTAATTATAGATACTTCATGTGTGATTTTTGATTTTTACTTTCTTATACTACGTAATATAGTATGGAGGAGGTATTGTTTTCACGAAAATTTTCGAATTCGATATTTCAATGACAATATAAGTTTTAAGATCTCCTGAATGCGTTTTGACTATTTTGGGCGTAATGTTTGTTTATCTGTTTGTAGTCGATTTCTTGTGTGCACAATATCAGCTACAAATATCAATGAATTGTGACGGAACTTTATGTCGGACTCTGTTATCGAATAGCATAAAACTAGATATATATTTTTTTTAAATTCAAGAGAATGAAATTTATTCGAAAAGTTATATTTTTTTAACATTGCAGAATTGGACAAAATTTGAGATACTCAAGCATAAAAGTATTTATTTATGGTTCAATGATCACGTGACTACATTGTTTCAATCATTGTTATGAAAAATTGATACAAATTTGTTTACATTTGTACGAGGGTAAATAAAAAAAAAAAGGTTACAAGCAGTAGCATTTGAAAAGTAATTATTGTAGAGAGAATATTTTTCCCCAGAGTGGAAACAGATGACGGTAGTTGTCTTGCAACTGTTGTGCGGGTAGGTAGTGTAAGTTCGCAGACGCGGTAGAGCGATTGAAATGGCAAGACTTTTCGAAAAGTGGTCTTGCTTGGAAGTGCGAGACGTGACTCGTTTCTTATAGGCATAGAATATGGGCATGTTGAGTGGTGGTGTCATCCTCCTGTATGACAATGCCAGGCCCCATACTGGCGCCAAACTCAGGAATTGCTACAAAAGTTCTAGTGGGAAGTCTGGAGCCACCCCGCATACAGCCCAGATTTGGCACCCAGTGACTATTTTCTTATTTCAGAATTGAAGGAACACTTACCTGAAACAAGGTTCTCTTCAGATAGTGATGTGAAAACAGCTGCCGAAAACTGACTCAATAGACAGGGACTTGGTTTCTACCAAGCCTGGTTAAACAAGATGGTCATGCGTTCAGATAAATGGCTAAATATATTTGATGATTATGTAAAAAAATGATCGTCAGTATACCTCTTAATTCCATTTTGAATTTTCTGTCTATTGTTAATAAATAATTTTTTATTACAATTGTAACCATTTTTTTGGATCCATCCTCGTATACGCTGATACGGATTTGTTTATGTTTGTGGCGACCATATCCCTCCTTGGGGACCAAGCTGCCATCCACAGGGGGGTACATTGTCAAGTATATTATCAATCAAAATATTTCTTCAACCCCTTTGAAATGAAGGGTAAAACACTATAATTGTAAACTTTTGCATCCACGGTACCGATTTTTCAAAGATTTTTTTGTAAAATTGAAAAAAAAATTGGATTTTGGTATGAGAAAGTCGAATTGAGCCACACTTTAGTCAATTATGTATAGAAACGCTGATTGCTTGTCGACATGAAACATCAACAACTTTTTGATAGCAGTACTAAAGTTTGTCTTCAGGGAAGTAGGACACAGATTCACTGATTGAAACTTACAAAGATGGGTAACATTTCACCGTACACTTCGTTGCCATCAATGATATTTATTTCTCTATCTGTATATATATATATATATATAATGCCTGGACAAATATGAATATTACGTGGAAAATTAATGAGCCATCTAAGTTACTGGTTATCCTCACATTGATATAAGTATTAAAAATAAATATACTCACACCGCAGGCCTTATTACCAAATATATAAAACCAAACTAAATAAATATATTACATGTATGAAAATAAAATAATCTGGTATATCATTTAAGCATGGTAATTATCAAGATAAAACTTCCTCTTTCAAGTAATAGCGGGATTGTTTCCTTGCCCTAAATATTTCTGCTAGAACTCTTTGACTAAAGCGAGCACCATATATACCTTTGAAACACTAGTATTTAAAGAATTTATAGTGGATATAAACATGCACTTCCCGGTCTCAAGTATTCCCATTTTAAACGAACTTTCTGCATAAAATCTTAGAAAGTAGGTTACGATTACTTTGTCACCAGAGGCATCTTTGGAATTGCAGACTTTTAAGCAACATTTTAACAATAGACGTTAATTTCCGTTCAAATTTTTAATCAAAAATTTTACTTAGTTTAATTTGAACGTATTTGACTTCCGTTGAAGTAGAGTGTGCCCCGGGTAATTATTGCGTTTGTATAAATTTTATTCCTACCATATACAAACAAATAGGCAATATTTTTATATAACTCGTTCTTATGGATGATATATATGTTACTAGTATCACATGCAACATTTATTGACGGTAATTACTTTCCTAATTTTTACTTTCTAATACGAAACATTAAGTGTGGAGGTATAGTTTTCACGAAAATTTTAGAATTTGAGATTTTGATGCCAATGTATGCTTTAAACCTTCTGAATACGTTTTGGCTATTTTTAAAGTTATTCTCTGTCTGTGGTCGATTTTTTCTGCACACAATGTGACAAAACATGTCAATGCAGGAGATTTTATTTTCTCCTAAGTTGCTACAAAATGATTCTTACAGATATTAAAACATTATGAATTGTGTATAGAGGCTCCGATTAATTCTTATTATGGAATATAGACCCTTGGGATACATGCTTGAAATCTTCGATTCATCCCTTCAATAAAATGATCCATAACAACACAAGACAATGATTGTTTCTTCTGTATAAGAACAGTTTGCAGTTCCTGGAGTGTGGTTGGGAAGGATATTTGGGCAGAGACAGCTCTCCCTATAGCATCTCAACCATTTTCGATGGGATAAAGATCTGGGGATTACGCTAATCAGGCCGCATGTTCAACATATTTTCACCGAACGTAATCCTGTACTACATAAGTGTACTTTATATTGACGAGCAAGTCGTTCGTTTAACAAAAATCTTAACTGATTACAGTTGCTTAAAGTTTGACATAGATATAAATGTCATGACATTTGTGCAACGTAACAGTGCCACCCAAAAAAACATGAAGGTTTCTGCAGCGTGCCAATAAAAAGCCAGTCCATATCACCACCACAATCAAAAACATGGTGTTCAATGATGTCACTCGACAGTTTGCTTGTTTCTTGTTCTCTCCAGACTAGTACTATCTACTGTCTAATTGGAGGGAAAATCTCAGTTCGTCTATGAAGAGAATGTTTGTCAATTATATTTGGATCCAAATAATATAATCACAACACCACTGTAAACATTATTTTTGGTCCTAAGCTCTCGGCATAGAAACGTTAAGCATGCATATATGAAGGCCTCTCATATGCAGTTTTTGTTTCCTTTTTTGGATCCAGACCATCCAATATATCCGAAAGTGTAAGATATCTGTCTGAACGATCGACGGTGTCCCACCCAATATAGAGTGGAGGCGAATATATACCCAGTGGAGGCGAAATTCACAGAGACAGTAGCCTTCTGCTCCTACCACCAATCGTTCAGAAGGACTATCTAACACCCACATCTTCAACCCCACCTATCCAACGTACCCGTATTCTGCTTGCACACGGGGACAGTTTGAGCAAATCTGAGAATATAACTTGTGTCGTCCGAGTTCAATAGCTGCGCTCTAACAACTGGGCTGCACTCGGCAACACTTCTGCAAATTTCGCTTAATAATACTATTCGCTACTGGACTTCAAATGGTTGCATTAGCAATCGATCATAGAGTTGGTGCTGTCGCTGGGCTATTACATCTCGGCAGTGCAGATATATGCCGATTATTGGAATGTGTTGCACCTTTAGAACGTTCCAGAATTGGCCTTATGGCCGTTCAACTTGTTAGGAATTGTGCCCACAAAAGGGCAATGATGGAATGGTACAAACAAAAGAAATTCGTCACCTACATGATGGATTGACAGTCTCAAGTCTCCCAATAACATGCCATCGTTGTAAATCGGCATCTATATATGCCATGATACATTTTACTTTAATCTATGTAAACTGCCAAAATCTGAAATTGTAAATGTGCTGATTTTGATCAAATGAGAAAATGCTCTTTACGCGTTTTTTATCAGAAATGAATGGAAACTACAATTTTGGAGTTATCTAGAGTCATTGTCATGATATTAATTTTTTTTGTCAGCCGCATGATATCTGTCGAAAATGAAGTATTTTCCTTAAAAGTTTGCAAGCTTATTTTAGTTGGTATCAAAAGGCCTAGGTAGAGCTATATAAAATATTTTATCAATAAAAGTTATAATTTGCGTTACTGTTATTCCATAATATCTAAATGTGTTATTGTGTAGAAAAGTTTGAATATTGGATATTTTCAAGCATATTTATGGTAAAGTGATCTGCGATTTACTCGCCTACTGAATATATTTTGATACAAATCAGAACAGTAAATATTTTTAACAGTATTCAGTAATTTTAGAAATGTTCCACAAGTACCAAAAACAAATTAAAAGAAACCATTGCGCCTAAATTTATTAAGTAAACCATTGAAACTTTATTAAGTAAACTGCGTGTAAACTTTGATAACAAAACAAATAATGTCATTATCAGTACTTCAAGAGAAAGCATTCCTGAGATATTTTGGGTTTTAAGAGATTTGATGATTTGGCATCATTAGAGAATGCATCAAGTTTCTAAAAAAATAATTATTTAGAAATTTTAAGTTTGTAATTTAAAAAAAAAATAATTTATTCTGCATGTTATTTCATGTAATAAATCAAATTTTATTCCATCTGAATAAAAGATAATAATTATTGAGAGTGTAGGAAGTGTCTTAGCAGTCTAAACAGTATCATATTTTTTTTAATATACAAGAAAAACTTTTGAAGCAACCTGTAATACTGATTTTTCAATTTTTAAATAAATAATTGTTTTTAGATAACTATTTGCTTAGCATACACTTTGCTAAAAATAAATATGTTTTCCTTCAGGGAGTTAGTGTAGTAATATGAAGTTGCTAATAATCTCTGCATCCTCTGAGGCGTTACAATATTTTCAAGCTGCAATAAATTTTCAGAGCGATGTCAACTGTTATATTCATGACTTTCATTATAGTTTGCGGGTTTAAGTTTTGGATTCGAGGACTGCCAGGCATTTTATCAAAAGCATTAAATCTTAACAAGTTTCTTTAAAAATGAATATGCTAATTTAGTATCACCATTTCATTAACATTTTAGACAGCCTGGATTTTGAGACTTCCTGCTGAGGTAGTTAACATTTTATTACTATCCATAAATTTTTAAGTTACATGAAATGCGTACATGTTATTAAATTGTGAGGTACAAGTATATGTTTTTTCTTACACTCTCTAGAGGATAATAAAACATAAAATTTATATGAGAAGGATATATTTTTCAAGTGAAAGTATTAAATTAAAAATTGAACGAGCTTAAACAGGCACCAGTTACTTTGTATTGGATATGTTGAGCTGCAAAAAAATTAACTGTGGTGAGACTTGACTCAACTTTCTTATATCATAATCCATTTTTAAATTGCGTGTGGGGTTTTCTTAAAATTTTACAAGTACAATTTTAAAAAACTGATATCGTTAGTCAAAATAACTACAATTATAGCGTGTTACCCTTCACTTTAAAGGGCTTGGCAAAGTCCTTCGATTGACACCATACATGACAATTTTCCCCTTAGGAAGGTACCTTACCCCGAGGTGGCAAATGACGTCACGAACACAAGAATCTGATGTGGGTAGCACATGACTTTCCCTGCAGACTCAAATTCATTTTTCCTTGACTTCTTTGTTAATTTATTAGATTGAGTTTAATTGCACAAAATAACACTAAATTTGCATTTTTAATTCAATTTTTGTTTTTATTTGGTAACTGGACATTTTCCCGAAAGACGCGTAACAAAAATACAAGAAATCTCATATATCTTGAGAACGGTAATGGAAAGTAATGAAATTGGTTATATTCTTTTCCTCGTCAAAAATTGCATAAAACAAGTATAAAACAAAAATTTAATTGATACATTTGAGCATACAGTCTTTTTTTTTAGATTTTAACGATTGTAGAGGGCCATTTCGTAAAAAAAGCAGGTTCTTCTTTCAACACCAGAGCACCCCACAAGTAACTTAGTTACCAAATTTTGTGAAATTTGGTCAATTAGTATTTTAACTAGAGTGGATACATAACATTTTTGCGGGTCATTTCGTAAAAAAACACAGGTTGTTATTTTCCGATTAATACTAAAATCTAATCAGCACCAGAGTATCATACAAGTAACTTATCTACCAAATTTTGTGAAATTTGGTCAATTAGTATTTTAGCTAGAGTAGATACATGAAAATTTTACGGGCCATTTCGCAAGAAAAGACGAGTTCTGTGTTTACGAATCGTACCAAAAACTAATCAGCACCATGGTCACATCTAAGTGACTTACCTATCAGATTTTATGAAATTCAGTCCATTAGTTTTTGAGTTAGAGTGGATACATACATTGCACAGACAGACACACAGACAGACACACACACATACGTCACGCTAAAAGTAGTTTTTTCGTATTCTAGAGGACTCAAAACGTGTAGATCCGTCGAAAACTCGAGTTGCGATTTTCGACATGATTCCAGTACTTTCCCTATACATTACCATGTATTGCAGGGAAAGTAAAAATCTGATGTGGGCAGCACATGACTTTCCCTGCAGACTTATATTCACGTTCTACTTATTGAAATTAAATTTAATTCACTTTTAATTCAATTTTCGTTCTCATTTGAAAACTGGACATATTTTCAAAAATGGTGTAGGAAAAATACGAAAAACTAAAATATCTCGAGAACGGCTAGTCCTAGTGTAATGGGTTTGGTGTTATTCTTTTCTTCGCTAAAAATTACGTATTAAACCAGCATTTAATGGCTATATTGGAGCATACGTAGTTCTTAAGTTTAGATTTTAATGATTTTTGCGGGCCATTTCCCCAAAAAAATCAGGTTATTTTTTTTTAATTATACCAAACTCTAATCAGCACCAGGGTGGCTTACAATCGACTTATCTGCCAAATTTTGTAAAATTCGGTCCATTAGTTTTTCAGTTAGAGTGGATACAAAATCTGCACAGACAGACACACAGACACACAGACACACAGACAGACACACAGAAACACACACAGACGTCACGCTAAAAATGGTTTTTTCGTATTCTAGAGGTCTCGAAACGTGTAGATCCGTCGAAAACTCGAGTTGCGATTTTCGGCATGATTCCAATACTTTCCCTATACATTACCATGTATTGCAGGGAAAGTAAAAATTGTATCGCGGCTATTTTTTACAACAGTGATTGAAACTATTGAGTCACGTGATCATTGAGCCATAGATAATCTCCTTTATGTATGATTACGCCAATTTTACCCTATTATATTAAAAAAATATAAAATTTCGCTCGAATTAAAAAAAAATAACCTATTTAGTTCCAGAGTTTTCGATAGCAAACCTGGATATAAAATAATCCAATAATATTTTCGAAGCTGTCGTGTACATAAGAAATCGACCGCAAACATATAGTCAGACTGACAGACGGACATCACTCCAAAAATAATTAAAACGGTTTCAGGAGGTATTAAAATATATATTGGCATAAAAATCTCGAATTCGAAAATCTTCTTGGAAACAGTTCTTTCTCTGCGCTATATTATGTAGTAAGAGAAAGTAAAAATCTGATGTGGGCAGCATATGACTTTCCCTGCAGACTCAAATTCATTTTTTTTATTTCTTTAATAATTCATTAAATGGAGTTTAATAGCACAAAATAACACTAAATTTGCATTTTTAATTCAATTTCTGTTTTTATTTGGTAATTAGACATTTTTCTAAATGTGGCATAACGAAATGCGAAAAATCTCAAATATATCGGGAATGCTTATTCCTAGAGTACTAGAGTCGTTCTTATTATTTTCCTCATCAAACATTACGTATAAAACAAGCATTTAATTGATATATTTGAACATACGTAGCTTTTTTTTAGATTTTGCGATTCTTGAACGTCATTTCGTAAAAAAAAAGCAGGTTGTTCAAACTCTAATCAGCACTAGAATATCCTCCAAGTAACTTATCTATCGAATTTTGTGAAATTTGGTCAATTAGTATTTTAGTTAGAGTGGATACATAACATTTTTGCGGGCCATTTCCTAAAAAAGGCAGGTTGTTCTTTTCCGATAATTACCAAAATCTAATCAGCACCAGAGTATCGTACAAGTAACTTATCGACTAAATTTTGTGAAATTTGGTCAATTAGTACTTTTGCTAGAGTGGATACATGGAATTTTTACGAGCCATTTCGCAAACAAAGGCAGGTTCTGTGTTTACGAAAACCGTACCAAAAACTAATCAGCACCAGGATCATACCCAAGTGACTTACCTACCAAATTTAATGAAATTTGGTCCATAAGTTTTTGAGTTAGAGTGGATACATTCATTGCACAGACAGACAAACAGACAGACACACAAACACACACACAGACGTCACGCTAAAAATAGTTTTTTCATATTCTAGAGTTCTCGAAACGTGTAGATCCGTCGAAAACTCGAATTGTTATTTTCGGCATGATTCCAATACTTCCCCTATACATTACCATGTATTGCAGGGAAAGTAAAAATGAAAATAGAAAAGCAACATGAGAAATCTTACTTCAATTAATAACCTTATAGTACATCATACCAGTTTCATACTGTGTATAATACAATGGTAATAAAATCATATTTTATATGACGATATAATGTTATATCCTCGTACTATTCTCACCAATTTTTGTTATAAAGCGTAAAGCTTTTCCCATATCTGTTATGTTTTCCTTTAAGGGGAAGGCAGCTCACCCAGGTTCATTTTATTTATCAATTTCTGCTTTTTATTTCAGGATAAAGTTTGATTATTTGGTTTCCAAAATTGGTTCATTTCTTATTTTTATTTCTTATTTCTACTTAAATTTATACTTTTTAACGCTCACAGATTGTTTAAAGTAATGTTTTCGAGCCTCTTGCACACTTCTTGCTGTTTGTTTGCAATTTGTGTCATTTATTTGTTTTACTTTCTAGCTATCCTCTGACGGAGCTTTCGATCATTAATTTTCTGTTGATATACGTTTTCCTTTTATAGTGGAATTATTATTCTGTTTCCCTTATTCTGAAGGGAAATGCCCGATATATTATTAAAACAAATTGATACCACTATTTTTTTCTGTTTTACTAATGATAATTTTTATTTACAGGCGAACTTATATTAAGGAATGGGATATAAATACATGAAAGCGAAATTTTAATAGCACATCACAGAAAAATATATGCCACTTGAATACTAACATTTGAGAGACTGCGGCGAGATAATACTTAAAAAGGCTATTGTAACATTAAAAGATGTAATCAAACAATCTTTTACACAGTGTAAATTATCCGGCCACTCAACTAGCTGCTTATACCCTAGGGTGAGTCGGGTGGCCTGGGTCTTTCACAGTGTAAATTCTTATTTTTAATGTGAATAATATTAAAAATAGAGAAAATGAAAAAATATATCTATATACTATGCAGTGAACTGAGTAATAGGGTGATACATGAAAATTATCAGGAACTTCTACTATAGCTAAATTTGGTTTTGGTGTCAATCAAAACGTTCCAATTTCAGACCAGATGGAAAATATAAAAATTTTAAAAAATCGCATTAGGTGTGACGAGGCAAAGGAAACGAGAAAAATCTCAAAACCACATTGCTTACATATCGAACGCATTTCCTCTAGCTAGAATCTGGATTTTTGTCTCATTTGATCCGTCAAAGAAAATATGAATATTTTAAAAGTTCGAGTTAGAGGAGAAAATGTACAGAAATGCTTAAAAATTTTAAAAACAATTTCCAAAGTGATCGAGCATTTCCACTCGAGTCAGAATATCAGTTTTGTCTCATTCCAAATCAATGAAAAACTTGAAAATTTGATTGAAAGGTGATGATACAAACAAATGTTTGGAAACACTAAACACCATTTTCTTATTGTGCACAATTTCAGATGAGTTCCAGTTTGAAAATGATTTTCATGTTATACATTTTAATTAAATGTGTAGATATCACATTTAGTTGTCACTCGCCATTGAGAACGCGCGAAGCACGGGTAAAATGGCTAGCACAACATATTTCCCATGTATATAAATGTTTCGTTTTTCTTTGTACTTCATTTTCAATATTGTTTTACAAAGATTGTTCATAAAACTTGATGGTATCAAACACTAACCGTAGTCTAAAGAACAAAATAAATTAATTACATGTAATTTGGCAATTTAAAAAACATTATAAACTTGTGCCCCCTTTTTAAATATATCAATAATTATTTATCAATATATATTTTTACTTTCCCTGCAATACATGGTAATGTATAGGGAAAGTATTGGAATCATGCCGAAAATCACAACTCGAGTTTTCGACGGATCTACACGTTTCGAGACCTCTAGAATACGAAAACACCATTTTTTGCGTGACGTCTGTGTGTGTGTCTGTGTGTCTGTCTGTGTGTCTGTCTGTGTGTCTGTGTGTCTGTGTGTCTGTCTGTGCAGATTTTGTATCCGCTCTAACTAAAAAACTAATGGACCGAATTTCACAAAATTTTGTGGGTAAGTCACTTGTGGGCGGGGCTGGTGCTGATTAGTTTTGGGTACGATTCGGAATAAAAGAACCCGCATTTTTTGCGAAAGGACCCGCAAAAGCTTGTATCCACTCTAGCTGAAAAACTAATGGACCGAATTTCACAAAATTCGGTAGATAAGTCACGTATAGGTCACGCTGGTGCTGATTAGATTTTGGTACGATTCAGAAAAAAATAACCTGCATTTTTTTGTAGATTGGCCCGCAATATTTGCCAAAATCTAAACTAAAAAGCTACGTATGTTCAAATATATCCATTAAATGCTTGTTTAATGCATAATTTTTAAGAAAAAAAAGAATAAGACCAACCCCATTACACTAGAACTAGCCGTTCTCGAGATATTTTAGTTTTTCGTATTTTCCTACGCCATTTTTGAAAATAAGTCCAGTTTTCAAATGAGAACGAAAATTGAATTAAAAGTGAATTAAATTTAATTTAAATAAATAGAACGTGAATATAAGTCTGCAGGGAAAGTCATGTGCTGCCCACATCAGATTTTTAAATACGGAGTCACATTTCAGTTATGGTATTCAGAGAAAAGTGTCCAATTAAAATAAACAGCAACAGAATTAACTTTCAATTCCCATGCAAGATCGCAATCCGCAAGAATGTTAAAAAAATCCTCCAAAAAGGAAAAAACATAAAAAAGAAACATAGAAACTTACACTATTAGAATAAATTTTACTTGAAAAAATACTATTTAGTTAGAATTATATCAGGTAACTTACTCATCGCACATTGAAAGTATACATTGAAGATCTGATGTGGGCAGCACTTGACTTTCCTTATATAATGCAATGAATTTACTACTTTTACAGTTTAAAAAAATGTTATTTTTATAGTAGATACTTATATTCTTTCCAAAATATTGAATTTTCTTCAGTTAGACATCATTTTCATTGATTTAGCGTCACTTTTATCCATTTGGCGAGATTTTCGTTAACTTGGCAACATTTTAAAATGTCACCAAGTTGGCGACATTCCGCTAAATTCGTCGCCAAAATCTCGCCAAGCATTATAGATCGGATATTATAGACGGAGAAATAAGTTATTCGTACAGCGGAAAAATGACTATTGGCGTTAAATTTTACTCAAAGTAGCTTTACTCACGAATGGAACGCGTTAGATCCACGAGAATGATGTCACCAAATTTATCGCATAATATTACATATGAAAAGTGAACCTGTTTCTTGACAGTAATATTTTTTAATTTGTTAGATTTTTTGATAAATTTATTTGAAAAATGTGCAATACCACGAGAACGGTTCATGCTAGCGTTCTAAAGTTTATGTTAATTGTTTTCTAAGGAAAAATTACCTAAGAAATCTCTATTTGCGTAACTTTATTAAAGGTTTTGATTTTTTGATGATTTTTTCAAAATTTCATCGAAAATTTAGGTGGGTTCTGAATATTCGATTGTGTTTTAAAACAATAGGTTTCCAGTATTCATTCATTGTGATTTTTGTACCAAATTTCATTCGAATCTCTCCATTCGTTCGTGAGATATCGTCTCCACAGACTCACTGACACACACATACATTAACACACACACACACACACACGCATACATTACATAAAAATTGTTCGATTCGTGATCAGGGATGCTTGAAACGTATTCTCCCGTCGAAAACTCGAATTCGAATTTTTCGACCTTGTCACAATGCTTTCCTTATACATTATGCATATAAGGAAAGTAAAAACATATCCCTTTCAAAACAGATGAAATTGCAAATGTGCGTTACTGCAGAAATACTACTGTATCAACTTGCCCCAGTATTAGCTTGTTTTGGTTTTTCCTTTGAGAAGATTATATCTATAGGAAGTATTTTAGCATGTCCTTTATCTATTTAAAATCATTATCTACGAAGTTGATAACTGCAAACTTATCATTTATTTTTAGATTAAGACTTTCTCATCAGACACTATGTACTAAAAGTAGATATACTTCTGGCTTCAGGGAAGGATTGTAGAGATATGACGGCGCTGATAAACTTCTCCAGAGTCACGTTAATAGCCTTTGGCGGCAATAAATTTAAAAAGCAGTAGTAGCCTTTATAAGCATGACTTTTATCGTAAATGATGAGCATACATGTTGATGCGCCAAAATTTAGAATTTGACATGCACTTTTAATCTTAACTATTTAATTTCAAAATAAATTCGCTTATTTCATAGGAACATTTCTTAATATTATTTTAGACAACCTTAAGTATTTGCGTTGAAATATATATTGCAAAATGTTATTGCGAAATATGAACTGTTAGGTGTGTATCAAATGTGTATTTCTTATAAAATCTTCAATTAATCTTCTGGTACTCTTCTGCTTTAAATATCTTCGCCTATCATCATACTTTTCTTCATGGAAAATTGTTGTATCTGTTAAAATTGCAAGAGTAGTAAACATGCTAGTAAATGTAGTAGTAAACCAAATTGCAATAGTAGTAAACATGCTAGTAAGCATAGTAGTAAACATGCTAGTAAACATAGTAGTAAACATGCTAGTAAACATAGTAGTAAACATGCTAGTGAACACAGTACAAATATAAATTGCAATAGTAGTAAACATTCAAGTAAACATTCTAATAAACATAGTAGTAAACATAAATTGCAATAATAATAAACATGCAAACTTAACACCATTTATTTTTAGATTAAAACAGGCATCTAAGTCTCTTAAGTAAGTTTTATTTTGTTTGACAATATATGGTGTTTAGCGTCGAAAACAGCTGCTTCAAGTGAAAATTGGCCCGGTTAGGTTCTGCTCTGTGGTCGAGTTTCGACTTTTTGTCTACGTTGGAGGCCTGACTACTTTACCTCTCATCCTATTTCGTCCGTTCCTGAAGAAAAATCTGAAATGTGGAACGCAGGACATCCGGAGGTTCGGTCTAGCTGTCGATACTAAAGTGTGTAAGGATTCAGATTTCTAAGCCATAAGAGGGCTGCCTGACGGTCAGAAAAGACTTAAAAACCCATAACCTCCAAGTTATGTTTAGTCTAATGATCAATACTTCAAGATCCAAGCCGGGAACATCACCTTGTGCTTCAGAGCATTTGTTTTCCCGGTCGAATGATGATCAATATTAAAAATATGCAAGGATTTAGCCTTCTATGGAAATAGAGGGTGTGAAAATACATCTTGAAAAACTTTGTTTAGGTCAAGAAATTCTTAACTTAGAAATTGTTTAAAACAATAAATCTTGGTGCAAACTCGGAAATGGGAATATGAGATTAACTCACGATCTGCATTATCTCAGTTGGTATATATCTAGATATTGCTTTTTCAAACACTAAATTGAGTAGAACTTTGTAATACCCTTTTTTGTAGTTACAAATCATAGTTTAAAATTGAGTGAAGTATAGAAAGTATGTAATAGTGTTGGAATTAACCACCAGGCATCTTTTGATATCAACAACAAAGCTATTCTTAATCTGGAGAATTCATAAAATAAACTTCATTAACGTAATTTACAAATAATAAATTAGAATGTATATGGTTCACCATTTCTACCATCGTCTGCATCCACACAAACCACGCTCCACGTACCAACTTGAACCAACTCGTATTCTCTCTACACTCTGCTTTGAACCTCGCCTTTTTATTACCTAGTTGCTAGCTCTAAGTTCCGTTCGCAATCTGCGCGACTGTTATTTAAATGTAGACTCTCTTTTCTCCGGGGAAGACAATGCTTGAAAAATAAGAAGTCGAGAATAGAAATTATTAATCCTTTCAAGTAGAAGCGCCTGTCTATAACGCATTAAAACATATATTCACACTTGTTGAAGAAGACACATTTATTACATTTCAGACACTTATGTATTAATATTACTTTTTATTGTAGCTACAAGCATACTTTCCCTACAAACATGAGAAATTAATATAACGGGATCTAAATTTATAATTCGAATTTTTGATGCCACTATGCCTGCCATTTTGAAAGAAGTGTATCAAATAAATTAAAACGAAATTCCTTTTGACGCAATATACTTTTTGACACATCTTTGCATGATAAGAAAATACTTTCTTATTATATCACTAAACAGAAGAAAACATATTGACCGAATTTTATTTTATTTTATGTTGAATTACATTATTTGATTCTTCTTAAAATGTCATATTATTCAGTTATATTTTTCGCAAAATTTACATTCATCTATAAAATATTTTTATCTATAAGGTGGGAATCTGTAAACGAAATATAATTTTATTTTTAGATTAAGATTTGTGCATAGTACACTCTGTAGCTAAAAGTAGATATATTTCAGCCCTCAGGGTGGAAGAGGCATGGAGATATGAGAAAGGCACCGCAGATAAACTTTATCCCCTGAGGCACTTTAATAGCCTTAAGCGGCAATAAATTTGTAAGGCGATAGTAACGGTTATATACGTGACTTTCCGCGTTACTAGTCGGTGCAAATGTAGGATTTCCGAAACTGCCTCTCATTTTATCTTAATCATTAAATCTCAGCAAAATACTTTTAAAATGAATACCTTAATTTATAGTCATTATTTCTCATTAGCATTTTAGAAAGATTAAAGTTTGCAATTTGTGACATGATGTGCAATTTATACAATTTTATTAATCTTTATAAAGTTTTAATTTAGTAGATATATCTTGTAAAATTTGGAGCGAGGAGTAAATTATATTACATTTTTGTTTGCACTTTACATTTTATGAAACATTTAAAGTGTACTTTGAGTGTACAAACGTATCAATTTAATTCTAAATTAAAAATGTGTTAATATTGATTATTGAATATATAATGAGTTTAAGGTACAAAATGATCTCTTTGGAAAAATAATTGTAAGAAGGAAATGCTTTCTAAAACACTGTATGTTTTGGGATTGTAAAAAACCATTTACTTAAAATTGCAGTGCTGTGGTGTACTAAATTACGGATTTTTATGCGTAAGAAAATGAATACTTTCTCAGCTACAAAAATAATGCTGATTTCTTAATCAGTAGTATTTAGTTAAAAGTATGTTGATTTCGTAATCAGTGGCATTTAATTGAAACATAATGTTACCTGTATAATAAACCGAGGTTATTAAACCTGTACGGGTCACAAAACAGCAAGAACAGGACATGGACATAGTTACAAAACACATTTAAATCTCATTAACAATAACTTATATAAATTCACTTTTTATTACGTTGTTGTTAACACTATTAGTAGCTTATGAACGTTTAGTAATGTAGATATCGATAATACAGTATATAGTGATATAGTTTATCGAGTCAGTTATAAACATAGTAATGGAATTAAATGACATTTTCCAACAAGAATTACAGTATGTCGCAAAATGCTTCCAAACATCGAAATTATTTTACAAAAATTGGTCATATTATGTTCATCTGTAGCAGATAAAAAATGTATTTGTTTAGTTTCCGAAATTGGGTTTTAAAAGATATTATAAATGTAGAGTGTATCTCTACTGTTTATTTCAGTAAATTACGGATAGTAGTGTGTTATCTATAAATTCAACAACATATATCATATTTAAAATAATATTTATATTAATCCTCTGAAAATCTTAAATTTATATTCTAAATTAGTTCAACAACCGTCAAACATTAAGAAAAATCGAAAATTTCACTAATAAAATATTACAAAAGAAAACGCATCATTCGGTTTCGAATACAAAATTATCCTCCAACTTCAAGTTAAAGAAGCACCCTAGCTAAATATTCTTTTAGTACAACAAATTATCTGGTTTCAAATGGAGTAGTTTTATGCTGAAGAAGGGATTGTTTCTCTGCAACTAAAATCAGTTACAGTTTTATTTTGTTCTGTTTATATCTGTAGTTAATTGTGTTAGCAGGACAAAAAACACCAAAAGTATACAAAATGACCATCTGTAATACAACTGAAGTACAATGCTATTCTATCAATCTTTGTAACAATATTATCATATGTGACAATATTATGTATCAAGAGTATAACCCTAGATAATTACATTTCTATTTTAATAAACGTCTTTCTTCATTAGGAGACACTTGAAATACATTCTGTTATTTATAAATATTCGAAACAGTAAAATAAATACGCAACAACAAGGCAGTAAATGAGTACATTTATTAGTATTTTTAATTCCAATCATGGTACTTTCTTTCAAGTAACATGTGATCCACGTATGTTAATGATCTTCTCTTTTACAAGCATGTGCCATATTTTAAATCAGAGAAAAAATAAACGGGGAAAAATACCATGAAGTTAAATAGCTTCAACCTACAACGTATTTAATGAAATTAAATAACACTAGATTTCTTACTTGATTATTCTACTAAATTTTTACTTGTAACACATTTGCATCCAAATTTGGCATTCAGATAGTCCGAGAAAGCAATTAAATCAAATGAGTCAATTTTGCCGCAGGTTATCTTTCCGTGGATCGCTAACGTCCTCAATTAACTCAAACTGATAGATACTCGACAAAATGTTATCTTCCTACAACGTCCTTATCTGTTAAATTACTTTATTCAGGAAAATGTAGATAATGTTTGAAAAATGCGAAAGGCATAATCTTTCTGAAACGCACGAGTTACATACGTTCAGTAAAGATATAGAAGTTATTTTATAGAAGAGAAATAAGTTTGTGGGGAATCTATATAAAACGCACTGACGTGACTGACAGACTGATAGGATGATTCCTTGCCTGATATACCAGAGAAACATAGAGACAAATGTTGCATATGCAGGGTGGTCATAAAAAAACTCCCCCGATATGTTAACCTCTAGCGGCCTATCCGCTCAACCAATCGAAAGGAAATTTCAGATATTGTTATTTGAAGGTATGAGCTCAAGATTATGATGATTTCAAACATTAGAGCTCTCACGATTACGGTTAAAGTGAAAAAATTTCGAAATTTCCGATTAGCAACACCCAATTTTTTTCCTATGCAAATTGATCAGAGCATTGAAAAACCATAAATGGCGTTGGAACGATGCACATATGACGAAAATTGGCGGAGTAAAACGTTTACAAAGAAGAGCATTGTAAAGGACCAATGACAACACAAGAGAGGAGAGGAAAAAATCTTTTATGGGAATTTCAAGTTTTCAACGTGCCCACCTTCGCAGACGACAACGCATTGCACGCGGGAGATTGTTGACAACAATGTCGAACGTAATATCGCAGGAGGAATCTGTATAACTTCGCGTTTTATGGCATATTTCAATTCTTACAAATCTCGTGGATTTGATGTGTACACCTCCTTAGATTTAAGATAACCTCAGAACCAGAAATCCATCAGAAGGAGGTCGGGGGATCGCGGTGGCCACGAAACTACAAAGTTACGGAAGATGACTCTATCACCAAAGTTCTGTTGCAGCACTTGTCGAACACATGTAGCGATGTCACGTAGCGATGTCACGTCGATGCACGTACAGTTCGTACGGAACATGGGCCTCGTCTTAGCTTATGATTTCCTCGACAAACTTGCACTGCTTCGGCAGCATTTTCCCCGTTCAGATTAAACAGTTTTATCAATTCACCTCGTTGTTTCCCTGTAAGTGTCATCTTGTTGGCACGTTCGAACACATGATTGAAGAAACAATCTTCCCACACTGCTTATTGAAGGTTTTCCACAAGCAGTGCTTTGCACATGGTGTTCTGTGATTGGTGCTTCTACTCTCTATCCTTGTGAATTATGCAAAGTGCGTCAATGCACCTCCTCTCTGTGTTGTCATTGGTCCTTTACAATGTTCTTCTTTGCAAATGTTTTACGCGGCCAAACTTCGTCATAAGTGTATCGTTCCAACGCCATTTATAGTTTTTCAATGCGCTGATCAATTTGCGCAGGAAGAAAGTGGGTGTTGCCATTCCAAAATTTCGAATTTTTTTCACTGTAACCGTAACCGTGAGAGTTCTATTGTTTAAAATCATCACAATCTCGAGCGCATACCTTCAAATAACAATATCTGAAATTTCCTTTCGATTGGTTGAGCTGAAAAAGCGGGATTCCGCTGCTACAGTAAATTCATGTAACTTGATAACTCAGAATTGTGAAGGACCATGTTGTGCTAAGGGGGTAACGCCGAAAGTTGCAAACTTAAGGATTTTTCTTCAGGTCGTTTAAAGTACTTGAGTAAAACCTAATGTATCAATATAGTGGATTAATATTTTTACACAATAACACCATGGTTCGCCTCCCCTGATGTTGAGCGCCAGGACTCAACAATGACTGGATGTACTGTTGTAAAGACCATGCCAAAATATGAGACATTCTAATAACACACATTCTTTAATACTTGACGATAATATTGCATCAATACATTGAAAATTCGAATCGGGCATTAATTATTGAATTCAAGCAATAATCAATATCAGTACACATTTTGTTGCAGAACATTTGGCATAAAATTTTTATTCTTAAATTTATTGTTGAGATGTAACCCAATTCTTTTAATCGTTGAATTATAACAAATATTATATACACTTCAAATTAATCCTTTCACTAGTTCAGAAGAACATTCAGTAATCGTTTATTATGAACTTATATTTTTGTTTATAAATTGGACCTGGAATAATTAAACCATCGTAAACATATTTAAGTTACTTAAACATTATAAAACAGTCCCATTGATTAATTCATATGGCTTAAAGGCCGACAGTTTCATTTCTTATTATAGAACACGTCAGGCCAATCCATTTTTTTCTGTCCTAAATGTATTGAGATTTTTACTTACAATAGGTTATGCTTACTTTCCATGGGTTAGGAGCTGGGAGCTAAGATTTGTTTTTAAATTTAGAATCTTATAAAGATATAGACCTGACCGACACAGGTCTGCCATTCTGAAGTTCTTTGTCCCAAATACATATACATTCAAATACATATACATGCATACGTCGCAAATACATATGCATGCATATCAAAGCACTTGCGTTTACTCGCGCTCTGAAGAAATGTAGAATTAAACAAGCAAAAAGTCATACCTCTGCTTCCAACGGACTTTTCAAGGCGAAAATTCCGAGCGAAAATAACATGTACATGCCAAGAGTTTGCGGTTTTTCCGCAGACAAAAATTTTAGCACAGAATATTACACTTACATTGAACATGAAAAAGACATTTAAAATAGGAAAATAAGAACTTGCGAAAATAGCTATATAACAATATCTTCTCCCTCCGGAGGAAAATTTTTTGAACGCAGGGAAGAAATTTTTCTCAAGAGAATCCTGCAGAAGCATCGCCTTTAGCAGGGCGAATCGCTGAAGCAGCAACTGCCGCAGGCAATTTTGCTCACAAATTAACAGGGTGAGTAATGTACGTCTACACCACCACCCACATTCAAGGAGTCCAGAGACTTGATCAGGGTCCCCGTCATCCAAGAGTACAAACATCCAAACATGGCCAAAAGGAGGACACAAGGCTGTACAGACTACTAAAGGATCCTTCCAAAGAGAAAAATTAAAGTTAAAATATATTCAAAATACAATCAAAACTCACATAACACACTAACACCAACTTGACAATTTTTCTTGAAAGAATTATCACATTCATTCAATAATGCAACATAAAAATAAAGCAAATGTTCCTGTTGTGTAACTGTACAAAATGCTCTTGGAAGGCGTAGAAAACAGCGGGACACAAGTTGGGGTGTTAATTTTACAAAAATGGGAGTGTAGAAAATAAAAAAAAACATAACCCACACGCAAGGCTTCCGGTGCACCCAGACGACTCGAGACAGGCACGGTTCAGAACAGTAGTTGAAAATCAGTAAGGATGAGGAACCCAACTCCAAGAGGATGAGTCCTCATTCACGACATCACTTCGCCATCACACATGATTTCCAGAAGTACGCTTTCCACCTACGCTCTGGAAGACGACGGCGAGATTTGTTCAGCTCGACCAGGGGCAGCAAAAAGCCGGGAATTTTAACTTGCTTCTCCCAAATCCTTCTCCAAACACTGCGTGTATATGTTTGTGTACAGCTGTAACTCGCTCAAAAAGAAGAAACAACATTTGCAACATTGAACATAGAGGATCAACAGTGACTGACAATACTACTGTGCTCTCTGTACCAGTAGGGAAAGTGAACTTTTAATGATAAAAATGAGCTACAGATCAAATAAGAATAGCGTAAAGCAGGAACGCAAATAACATATGAAATAAATTTGTCAAAATATAAATTTTCAAAAGGTTGTCAAATCATGTAAATCCACAAAAGTCTGTCACATCAGACAAGATGTCAAAATATTGTCGAAATCAGGTTATAAAAAATATAAACATTCGAAATTAATAATTTTTCACTTCAGATATTACTTCATTGAAAATCAAAGGTTCATCACAGCCTCAGGACCAGGCGAACTTGACAAAACACAGTCCCATGAAATCGAAAGTTCTTTCAAAGGTAATTTTCAAAATATTTACCTGTAAATTCACTTAAAGTTCAAAATTGTAAGTTCACTGCTCAAATTTCAAAAGAAAGTTTCTAATTCCAAGTCAATCAGTTCCAAAATAATCAAAAGTTCTTTAGTAAAAATATGTGCTTCAGCAATCAATCAATTCACAAGAATATAAATGTATACAATTTCAGAAGGTAAAGGTAAAGGTAAAATTTAAAAAAAAATGTATTTTCACAGATGAAGCATGTTTCACAGAAGAAGTCAACGTCCATTACAATTGATCATAGATGTGTGTAATAAAATATTTCAAATAAACAATAAGAATCAATAAATTTCAAAAAAATTATACGCAACAATCAATTAAGCTTAAATTTCAGAATTTAAATTTAACAAACTGCATAAACATTTAGTGCATTACTGTATCTTGAAATGAATTTTGCAACATGAAAGGGAAAATTTTGAAACATTGTTGTGTAAAAACTTGAAGAAATGTACTAATTAAATTGGTTTAAGGAATATCGAGTGTTCACTCTCTCTAGGTTGTTGCTGATTAAAGGTTCTATTGTAAACAACTCTAGTATGACTATTAGCACAGTTTATTTGACTGGAAGAAAGATGTCGTTTGTTTACATTAACTGGAACACTGGAAATAGGTTGTTTGTTTACGTTGATTAGAACACTAGAAGTAGGTTGATGAAAGGCATTCGAATTTGATGATGACATAGTTTGTTTATCAAGACCTATCACATTATATTTTTGAAGGGTTATAAGCTCATTTCTTCTAGGTGGGAATAAGGTAAGTCTATTGACGTGTACTCTTTGCTCTGGAATTCTTCATCTTCATCTGGAATTCTTCATCTTTCCAAAAACCTTCTGTTTCTGATTCCTGGGCTCACGTATGGTTTTGTAACTCTTCGGTAGTTTGTTTTTGGAGTTCTAGGGTACTTCAAAATTTTTCTTCTATCACTCTCTTCTCAGTTTTCTTCCTCGTCTTTCACAACATTTTTTCCTGTCTGTCCCTTCTTTTTAGTTCATTTTAAAATTATTTTGACTGTTTCTTTTGATTCTCTAATTGTGTTTCTAAATCCATTATTCTGCTACTACTGTCATTTTGTTTTAACACTGTATTTACCAACTCGGGCTGTTCCTCATTGTCTTCAACACCTTTTTCTTCCAAAACTGCCAGTTCCCTGGCCAATTCAAAAGTTTTGGGATTTTGTGCCATAACAAGTCTTTTACATTCTCTATTCAGCCCTTTTATGAAGGCGTTCTTTAGAAGCGCCCTCCTAATAGAGTAACCGTTGTCTTTTTCCAATTCCTCCGGAATCGCCACGAAGGACTCAGTTTCGATTCTAACCTCAAACTGCCGAGCTGTCTCGCCGGATTTTTGCTTGAGATTGACAAGTTCTGCGATACTCTTTGCCATATCTTCCTTGGATTCGAAATTTTCTTTCAGAACGGTGATTAAATCTATGTAACTGTTCGAGTTTTTCAATTTCGGAATTCCATTAATCAGGCGGCTAGACGGTCCGTTGACTTTCATTTTTAGGCAAAACACTTTTTCTGCATTCGTCCACCCTGCATGTTCCACCACTAGTTATAATCTGTCCAAAAATATTTGCAGCGAACTTCCTTCCGCAATCGAAAACTCTGAAACCGAGTTCCAAAACTGAGCTTTTCCAACATTGGATTTTGCGACACCAATGGTGCTCACGGAAAGAGATCTGGGCTGCGAAGAAGAACGCAGAGGTGAAGGCGAAGCCTGCCTGACGTTGTTCATATTTTGCTGCGAATTGCTTCTCTCATTTCGTTTCCTCCTACCTTGTCTATCCGACATGATGAAATTTTTATTTTTATTATTCTATTTTGTATTGTTGAAAAATGTATTGTCGAAAAATGTCAGTGGAAAAATATGCTTGTGTTGTTATGTTATATGTTTATTCACATATATAGTGCCATTGTAAAAAACCACTTACTTCGGTCCACGATCCATGTGCACAATAATACACTTACACTTCAATATTTAAATCTTCTTTATATTTCTAGAAGATTCAAGTCTCATCGAATTATTTGCCATTTATAATAATAAATTTTAGAGCCAAAATACAACACTTAAATTTGAAATCGAAAATGTTCCAGTACTCAGGGAAGGGAACGACAACACTTGAAAAAGCGGGATTCCGCTGCTACAGGAAATTCATATAACTTGATAATTCAGAATTGTGAAGGACCATTTTATGCAAAGGGGGTAATATTGAAAGATGCAAACATAAGGATTTTTCTTTAAAGTACTTGAGTGAAAGTTAATGTATCAATATCGTGGATTGATATTTTTACACAATAACACCATGGTTCGCCTCCCCTGATATTGAGCGCCAGGACTCAACAATGACTGGATGTACTGTTGTAAAGACCATGCCAAAATATGAGACATTTTAATAACACAAATTCTTTAATACTTGACGATAATATTGCATCAATACATTGAAAATTCGAATCAGGCATTAATTATTGAATTCAAGCAATAATCAAAATCAGTACACATTTTGTAATAGAACATTTGGCATAAAATTTTACTTCTTAAATTTATTGTTGAGATGTAACCCAATTCTTTAAATCTTTGAATTATAACAAATATAATAATCACTTCAAACTATTCCTTTCACTAGTTTAGAAGAACATTCAGTAATCGTTAATTATGAACTTATATTTTTGATCATAAATTGGACCTGGAATAATTAAACCATCGTAAACATATTTAAGATACTTAAGCATTATAAAACAGTCCAATTAATTAATTCAGATGGATTAAAGGCCGACAGTTTCATTTCTTATTATAGAACATGTCAGGCCAACCATTTTTTTCTATACTAAATTTATTGAGATTTTTTATTTACAATAGGCTATGCTTAATTTCCATTAATCAGGAGCTGGGAGCTAGGATTTGTTTTTAAATTTAGAATCTTATAAAAATATAGACCTGACCAACACAGGTCTGCCTTTCTGATGTTATTTGTCCCAACTGCCGAAACCTAGCAGCGTCCCCCTACTGCTACCAGATCCTGATGTAACAAATACATGTACATGCATATTAAAGCACTCGCTCTCCGAAGGAAAGATGAATTAAACAAGCTAAAAGGCATACCTCTGCTTCCAACGGACTTTTCAAGGCGGAAGTTCCAAGCGACAATAATATGTATATGCCAAGAGTTTGCGGTTCAGACGAAAATTTTAGCACAGAATATTACACTTACATTGAACTTGAAAAAGGCATTTAAAATAGGAAAATAAGAACTTGCAAAAATAGTGATATAACAGAGCAGATAGGCCACTAGGTGTTCATATATCGGGGAAGTTTTTTATGACCACCCTGTATATGTATATATATATATATATATATATATATATATATATATATATATATATATACATGTGTGTGTATCTATATATATATATTTATGATTAATGTATCAAAAATAGCTGGGGAGATTGTGACCCCTGATTCCCGGTTAAACTAGCTTTATGTCATGACGACACTCCCGGAAGCCGATATCCCGGAATTTGCTTGGCGCCGTAGGATATGTTTTCTCTTATTGGTTTTGTTGATGAAGGTATTTAAATAAGGTTATATATATATATATATATATATGTGTGTGTGTGTGTGTGTATATATATATATATATATATATGTGTGTGTGTATATATATATATATATATATTATTACAGGGTTAAAAGGAAAAGCCTTCCTCCTGCCAATATCTTCGGAACTATGATAGCTAGCAATTTACTTTTTGTATCGTTGTAAAGGTAACACCCTGTGGCCCACACAATGAAACAAGGGGAACCTCGTGGTCCCAATTTTATTTTGGGGGATTAGGGGTTCCCATATCAGTCCCTTTTGCAGATAGGGGAAAAATCAATATGAAAGTTGTAGAACGAATCAAATATGTTTTAGTTCTATTTCAAAAGATAGAAAAAGACAAGTCAGGTTTTTCCAAGAAATTCAAAACACTTTAAAACAGCAACCGAGCATATAAACAAGATAGCAATATATGAATACATAACGGACAATTTATTACCATGTTCAAAATGCAAGTTATATGTTTGCATACTGAAAATGTTGGCCTTCAACAAGGATTCACACTTACAAGCTTGCCACATAGATTTACCGGCGGTATTGCATAAACCTGCGATTTAAGATAACCCCACAAGAACAACTCCAGAGTATTAAGGTCTGGTGTAACTTAAAGCCCTGCTACTGGACCTCGTGTTCCTATTTCTGGGGGAGAGGATACACGGGCATGACCATCTTTTATTATGGAACTAAAACATTTTCGTATAAAATATGTTTCGCTTTACAACTTTCTTATTGACTTCCCCCTCTGCAAAATAGCCCGAGATGGGCCCTCTAACCCTCCAAAACTAGTCTCATTATGTGAGTCATAGATGGTTTCCTATAAAAGGGCACAAGTACCATAGCTCGCTGCCATAGTTTGTGAGATATTGGTGTGAGGAAGGATTTCCCTTATATGATCTAATATCACCCATTTTGACATAACGGAATTCATGTAACGTTCTGAATTTTTTGAAATGTTCTGTATGTGCTGAAATTTGTCTTGCTATTTATCTTCTCATTGTTTATATCAGACTTTTATTGAACATATTAAATAAAGGACAAACTCTCTTATACAAATAATTACAAACTATCTTAAACAAATAATTTTCACATGATGCATAGATAATATGCTTGATGTTAACGAAGTTTTGAACACTAGAAAAATCGATTGCCATCGCCAGCGTATCCTAGCGACAGCACAAGCTCGTTATTGTTTGGAAATTCAGTGCTAGTCAAGTTAAGAACGTTTTGCAATTTATTTATGTGCTTCTTTTGTTTTAGCTCCTTGCTAATATCCGGTGACGATAATTCAACTTTTATCAAAGTTTTGCAAGAACTCCACACCCAAAGATTAAACATTGTCAATAGCCATATGTTTAAGACAAGGTAAAATCTTGAAAGTACATTTATAAGTTGCATGATAAAGAATACTATGTAGCTATTTATTTTAGTGGCAAATATGTTGCATTAGGGGTTTGCTTTTAATTTTAGTTTAGGTATATTTATACATTTAAATATTGAAATTGTTTTTTTAAATGGATTTACATTCTCTGATTAAAGCTATAAATATAGCAATGCTTTCATCAAGTTTTTTATCAAGTGAAAAATTTCAATAATCCAATGTATCCAATATCAATTGTCCAATAATCAATTAATTCAATAGCAATATTTAATATATATATATATATATATATATATTAATATAAAATAATCAATTCAAATGTATTTTTAGACAAAAATCTGAATTGAAATATGTGATATTAAATTTAAAAAAAAATCAGAATAAATATAGTTAATTTTGAAAGGAAAATATATTTTATAATTATTTTTGAGGAATTATTTCTGAAAACGAATTTCTTAAGAATTATTTTATAATTATTCTAATCATAACAAATTGTTTTTGACCAACTTTCTCATTCATTTACATGATTAGAATTTTATTAAATAAATTATTGTCATCTCACAAATTTTTGAATTCTATATTTTGACTTAAGTTCACATTTTAATGCCCAATGAACCCATTTCAAGGACTTCTGAACTTACACCCGTCCGTCTGTATATGTAGTATGTATAGTCAGTATATGGTTTTGTGCGTGTCTGTGAGGTGTATAAAATATCAATCAAATAGGAACACATTTACTGCTATGGAACTTTGTGTGGATACATTATCTAAAAAAGTTGAATTGGAGAATTTTATAATTTACATGATTAGAATACGCGTAATATTTTTAACTCATTATTCCAAAAATAATGGTAGTAGTATAGTTGTACAGGATACTGATAATTTTATTCATTACTCATGTAAAAATATTAGTGTCATTAACAGCAAAATAACGCTTTCAAGAATTGATTATTTCAAGAATGTATTATTGACGAACAAGGTCAGAATAATAGATGCCAATCCTGCAGTTTGGAAACCCTTCAAAAAACAAGACGACATTTCTGGCATAGATGAACAAATTCTCCGAATAGGGGCTCTTTCAATGAAGACATACTTGGATCTACATAATAAACTGTTTTTGTAATTATCCCTATATTGGGTATACATATTCAAGAAGAACTACAACATGACAGCTCGAAATATCACCCATGTTTCAGTTTAATATTCAAATTTCAGTCTGTGGAACCTTTGCGATTTTGATTTGGCTCCGCAGAACTTGGAGACTTCACGGAAGCATTGAAAATGGAAGAACACAAATCCTAATTTGCACCAAATGGCACAATTTCTGAAATACTGCTCTAAACCATCATTTGCCGCCCAAGCGGGAAGTGGATAGCGTCTTCGGCTGCTGTTTTGTGGGCTCGGGTTCGAATGCCGAATAAGGCATGGATGTTTCTGGAGGATAAAGTCAGTCTTCCGCCTTCTGGGTCCTTGTCAAAATGTGAAGCTGCACCCCCTCTGACCTTCGCCAGTGATGCGTTTTTGTAATAAACTTTGTTCTCTCGTCTTGTGTCTTTCTTCGTTCTTTCCTGCTTTCTGCGTCACTGGTCCTGAATCGGCTCCGCCGAAATAGGAGGTCATCAGTAACAACAACAAATCATCATGTTATCAATGCATTGCATATGAATTGCGATAATACATTATATTATTTGACTTTAGAATATTTTAATCACTTGATCGTCGAAAGCATATCTGTATATTTCACAAAAATTTATCTATCTTAGCAAGTTCAATATATAAAAGGAGTTCTAACTCTGTAACTTGGCGACCCAACTTTGTACATGTAATAAAATGTATACTAGTACTTATACATGTAATTAATTCTATACCCCCTTCTAGCACCATTTTAGAATGTCCCTTTGTGGGCGCTAAAAATTCCGTTGGGAACGCCGTGTTCACCTAAAGTACGATCACCTTAAACATGTGGGTTCGTAAGTTCTTCCGAGAGGTTGGTGGTAGGGGAAGGAGGATAAGGATCCAGTGGATGCCTTCCTCACTGGATTCCAGTCTCAATTGGGTGGCACTTCCCGGCCGTCCGAACATATACCTGTCATCTTCGGGTAGGTTGGACGGTCTGGGTCGAAGAAGAAGACAATTCCCTTGTCACGTTTCACCACCAAATATGCAAATATGTATTTATGTACAGATACTTTTGTCCCTTCATTCAATATACATGCATCTTGTTCTCGGATTCTGTTTTATTTGGTTCGATCTAGGGCCAATTCATATTAACCGATTTTTGGATATTATTGTCCTATGAGTTATCTTACGGGCATGCACATCTTGTGATTCTTCACATATTTTGAGGCATAGAAAGGTAATTGTTATATTGTCAAGCGAATGTATCAACGTGTTTTGGCTTTAGGTAATACCATGCATTTTAGCATTGCTTTTTGTCCTATGCCCAAACTTAAAAATGGCATGCTAGCGGGCATGGAAAAAGGTAAATGCCGGCATCCGTCTTTGTTTAGTAGATTGGTTGGTTAGGGTTTATTGGCAAAAGATTCAGTGAGGATAAGCTGCGTCAGACATACGGTCTACATTGAACTACAAATATAAGCAAGTGACAGCAAGTTTATAATCTAAGAGGGTGATATTAAGAATAAAATATGACAATGGAATATGTATAACAATGGAAACATGAACTTTGGCTAAATGTCCATAGAATGTGCAGTTAATTATGATGGAACTGGCCGATGTCCAACAAGAAAGAGAAAAGCCCAAAATGATTGTTTCGAAGAAACAATTAAATTCAAGGAAATACCTTTAATTGTTTTACATTTTGTTTCGAAGGAGATAATGTAAAGCAATTAAATGCATTTCCTTTTGCTGGGATGGTGTGTGTAGCTTCTATCATTTTTCGGTCTAAACTAGATACCTGGATTGAATTTCTTGTTCCCTTCTATTGTTATTGTTAGCTGAAAAGGCGTGTTATTACTTTACAATTAATCCATTAAGTAAAAACCGTACATCATATTCCATTAGATGTTTACAACTGAAAATAGAAAAACATATTTTAATGTGTATGAAAAGTCGTGTTTTATTTATTTTTATATATTTTTGTTTTTTGGTTGCTTTATTTTTACTAATTTAAAACTGTAACTCATTAATGTTAAAAGAACACGTTTTTCTTCTTTTGTAACGAAAATCTTTTTAACTAATATTGTCCATCTATAAAACTGCTTAAAATGGTTCAAACATTAACGAATGTGTTGCACAAGGCATTTGTTATGCAAAGAACGTAATTAAATATTCTTTGCTAAAAAGAATTTTTTCCGGGCTTTTTGTATAAGTTTAAAGGATTTTAAGTAAATATTCCCTAAACAAATTAATCATTTATTGCAAATCATGACGAGCAAAGGCTTTTTCAGATAAACTTGTGTCGGTAAAAGCTTGCATTATGTATTCTGTTTAAACATTTATATACAAAGTAAACATCAAAAGTTTTCGTATAATAATGAATTAGGCGGAAAGAAATACACAAAGCTTAAAGAATGCATATGCTAAATTTCAATGCCTAAAACGTTTTAGTAAAAATCAGGTCTTCCTAACATTTCTGATCGATTTATTTATAAAATATTCTGATGAGTCATACTTATTATTGGTATGAACGCGTAAAATATTATTCCTCACTCGAGTCCCTTTTTAAAACCAGAAGGGGAAAACATCCTTAAATGTAACCTTCCCCAACTCCATTAACTGATGCCTGCGCCTTGACGGGGGGGTGGAGCTTGTGTGTTCCGATGATCCTAAGAGCTATGCCGGCGGTAGCTTCGGCTACTGGTAGGGTCTCCCTTGCCGGACAGGTCGAAGGTGAGGTTCCGGACTAAATGAGGCATCCTGGTCCTCCAGGTTGGGGGTTGGAAGTGAGGCACCTAGTCTCACTCTGTAAAATCCTCAGGGATCCATTTCTTTTTTGGATACGGGTGTTGCTATCCCGAGGTACCCTAGCAAACTTTTTCTTCTAGCTGCAGACTGCATCAATGCCAAGCCCCTAGTAAACTTCACTTCTGCCTTATGGGCCTTAGTGCCACTCTTCGGCCTCTGCTGTAAGGTATACCGTTTGGGCTCGGGAACGGGACCAGGTGGTTGTGTGGCGAAAAGGGAAAAGCGGCGTGCATCTGTAGTATTGCTTTCAAGAAACGTTTGTAGTAAACGGTTCCAGAGGTTGAGTCCCTTGGTTGCGTTGGTTGGATGGTGGGGAGCGTTTCATATCGAGAAATCCCCCTTGGATCCTTGTTGATCCCTGGGCCCTGTGTACCTGGTGCACGTTATGGCCCGCTCCTTATCATCTAGCTTTGCGAATGACTCCGGCGGTTACACTTTTCACGTCAGAAAAGTGTGGGGAGACGAGGCCTAGCGGGGGCTTCGATCGAACTGGAAGTAATCCGTGGTTTTTTCTCTCTCTTATGGTTACAGCATGGAGAAATCAGATTGGACTCTTTCGAGTTTTCCTGGTTCTCCGTGCTGCAGCAGCGTAAATGAAGAGGTGATGAAAGGATTGGGTTCATCTTCGGATGTCTCTCAATCAGCCATTGAAACAATCCCTCTGGAGTTGGATCTTGGCAAAAAGGAGGAAGCCTGCAGTCCGGCTGTGGAAGGAAGTGGAGTCGCGAACCTCGGTGACCGACACACTGAAACCATGGCTGTGACGCAGGGTATACTCACCAAAGCACAGAGGCGCAGGAAGAGGCGCATGCCTAGGCAGTTGGACCAGAGGCTTGCAAAAGCAGGCACTGTCACAGAGAAAGTTGGAGGCACCAAACGACTTAGGTCGGTAGGAGCCACACCTTCTCCAAGAGATCTAGTCGTCAAGAAGAGATCGAGGACGGACATCCAACCTGGAACATACGCTCAAGCGGTCCAGGTTATTAAGATGGCTATCGTCAAGAAGTCATTCCCTTCTAGTAAGCTGAGCAAGGAAGAGGTTGATATCATCCAGTTGGTGACTCTCGATAAAATAGATGGGATCCCCACTGGTGAGCAACTTCCGAAGATCCATTTCTTCAGCTCAAACGCTGGAGCTTTGGTTCTTCATTGCAATGATGCAAATACTGTGGAATGGGTCAAGAGAACCTTCCATAACGACAGTCAGGTTTTGGGAGAGGCACTTATGGTCTTGAGTGCTAATGACCTTCCCAAACCTGTCAAGGTGGCATTCAAAACCAGAGACGTGTATACCAAGGAGCCGAGTGTTTTGCTGAAACGGCTGAACCGTTTCATCCCGTAGCTGAAGTCTGAGTAGTGGCGTGTTCTGCAAAATTTTGTGGAACCCCACTCTGTAAGATGAATCTTCGAGGTGGATTCGGAGGCTGCGGATGCGATTCGCAAAGCTGACCTTGGTGCATTCACCGGTTTGGACCGTGGAGTCTTTAAGATTCTTCGTGATCCAAACGAAAAGCCTAAAGGGAAGACGGAGATGGAGGAACAGCCAGCAGACCGGGCGACCTCCTCTCAGGTAAGTATTGGTAGTCTTGAGACTATGATACCTAAACTTAATGATCTAGAAATTGCTTCTGGTTCCGATGTTACACTTCATGCTAACCCTCCGATTTCGGATGATGAGTTGGAAAAACGCATGAAGGATTTTGACAATGATATCATGCTTGTTGCTGATCATTGTCATGATACTAGGTTAATTTCTTTCTCCTAGGTTTTCTGTGCCCTTTTCTTGTTTTTGCTTATGGGCTGTCTTGAGGTTGTGCAAATTAATCTGCATCATAGTCGATCTGCCTCTGCTATTCTTAGCAAAAGGCTTTTCAACGGTAGAGCTGATACTGACTGCTCTTATCCAAGAAACCTGGACCTGTAATGGAAAGATTTTGGGTCTATTATTGGAAAGATTTTGGGTTATCGTCAATTTAGCGAATTTTCGAAAGTTCGAGAAACACATCGACATATCCAGTAGTCTACGAGATATGGCATATTTCCAAAAGTTTCTATATAGTCTGTAAAAGGAGTCATCACTCAGTTGGGGGGGGGGGAAGTTGGCGTGATACAAACTACATTGAACTGTGATATTTGTCAATGTTTAGTGAAATTAGTGGAGCATTTAAGTGCTGTTTTACTGTATATTGCTCCTGTTTGCGCTCTGCTTGTAAATGCACGTGTTAGTTATCCAGATAATTGGACTCCTTCTTGTATCCTGATCGTACACCCACTATTTTAGAGGATACGCCGTAACAATATCTATATAATATGCACTGAACTGAGTGAGTGAGTGGGGGAGTTGATGTATCAAAAGTATCGAGCGCTTTCACTATAGATAGAATCTTGATTTTGGTGTCATTTGACCCGTCTCAATTTTAAGACCAATCGAATGTAGAGGTGACGGTATCCAATCGAATTAGAGGTGACGGTATAATTTAAATTAATTAAAAAACTGAAAACAACTTTGCTTAATTAGCAAGCACTTCTACTTTAGCTGGAATTTTGATTGCCGTCTTATTCGATTCGTCTCAACTTTCAGGTTAACGGAAACATCTAATATTTTGAAAATTCGGATAAGGGATGACGGAGTAAAGGACTAACTCACAATATCAAAACATTTTTCAAAATGGTCAAGCACTTCCACTCGAGTCAGAATATCGGTTTCGAATTCATTCGCTCTGTCTCAACTTCCAGATTTACGAAAAATTGAACGTTCCACAATTTCCAATTAGCAGTGACTATACAAAGGGATTAAATAAAAGTTACATCACCTCGTCTCTTAAAAATGAGCGCCATTCTATTTTTATGCCTAAATATGAAACGATTTCTGATATTTAGAACTTTTATTAATTATGTAATCACATTTAGTGGTTATTGAGGAATATCTAGTTTAAAAGCAAATCTTATGGCATTAAATGACATGTCCGGTTTGGTGTAGTAGTCAACCTACCTAAGTGTCAAGCAAAATATCTAGATTTGATTATTTTTCTCCACATGATTGTAATTTTAAAGCGAAATGAAATCTAATATTATACAAAATACATATTTAAATACTTGAGTTTATATTCTACATTACATTACATGATATTTTAAAGCGTCTATTTACGAACTTATAATATTTTTGTTATTTTACAATTTCAAAATTGTTCTCTATTTCGAGTATATAACAATATTTTCGTTTCTCTTATGATATAACATGTTAAAGATTAAATCCTCGAATCACGCGTCTTTGATAGTCAGCGCGTGCTAGAATTTTATGGCAACCTTAATACGCGAAGTATATACGTTTCAGTTTATTTTATTTCTCCAAGAAAGGAATCTGTATTTAAAAGTGTATCGATATGTGACCTTTTCTCTCCAAAATGTCCCAACCTGTTTTTATAAAAATAAAATAAATGCACTCATGTCCAGAAGTAAAGTAACAATGCAGAAAAGCGGATAAAAGAAATATATTTATTCGAGTTCATTGAAACTTTCACAGATCATATGGTTTAACTAAAGCCACTAGCGTATGGGAATGCAAAAAAAAATCTATAAATAATTCAATAATTGAGATAAACAAAAGTATAAAATTTTGGTCAGCAAAAACAGTTCATTGATGGAGGTCTATCAATACGGTCTCTGATAACCTCAGCTGGACACACATGTTCCACACCGCTGATTCATACCATGAATAAGATCATCTATGGCGGTTTGGGGCATCTGAGCCCATTTACGAAGTAGACATGTTCTTGGCTCGTACAGAATTCCGGGAGGATCCTAAAAAGAACTTAAATATATCCCATGCAGCTTTATCGTCCATACAAATGACCAAATGATATCAGGATTCAACAAATGACATCAGCACTGACAGAAATGGACGAACACATTGAACAAGGATGTCATCTATGTACCGCACTGTAGGCACAGTAGAGCGAGGGGAGATGTGGAGTTCAGTGCGGGCGCCAACAGCAATCCGTGCCCAAACCATCAAACCACCGGCGCTGTATGCGGTCATTTAGTGAATTTTACTGCCCTGATAGCAAGTTCCAGGCGTTCTCCATACCAATAACCTTCGGGAATCACTCTGTACACCAAACCGTAGCTCATTCGTTTAGAGCACACTACCTCATTGTTGTGGAGTCCAGTTGAGGTGATCTTGAACCCAATTTCAGCTGGATCCTCTGTGGGAAGGCACCAGTTGGACGCAAACCACTAGCCGTCTTGCATGCAGACATCTGTAAACGGTTTGTCGAAATACCGCTCTTCCTGCCGATGGTGTAAGATCGGTAGCTAACTGATGTGCAGTGACTGGTCTGCGACGTTGTGCTTGCAGAAACAGAAAACAGTCATCCTGAGCGGTTGTGACCCTTGGACGTTCACTTACTAGTCTAAGATTTAGTATAATAATGTAATAATACAAGTTTATTGAAATTTTTATATAAAATGTTAATAGGATATATTTTAATATAATATATAGTGTAAAGAAATCTTATAACTGTGATTTTGTGTATTATTTCTGTACAAATGTTAATTTGAGATAGGGAACACTAAAACAAATGTTTTTCGTTAATTCATATGTGTTAGCCTTCAGCATCCTTTGGGATATACGAGTATAATGCGCTAATCAGCGACACAATTGACTATTTTACACCGTCGTCATTCGTAATGAGGATTCTGCACATGTAACATGGAACATTTTATAAATGCTGAAATGGTTGAGACCTGGATAAACCAGTGGTTAAGGTGAAATTTTTGATCCTTGTGAGCATGATTGTGAGCACGATAAATATGTAGATTTAAAAGAGAAACTAAGAGGTCAGGGGTTAGGGGAATGATGATACGGTTCATGTTGTTTTCTAACCGCAATGAGTTCCGTTCTAAACTGGGTGACACTTACTCATTCATCCAGACACCTTACACCCTCGGGTAAATCAGACGATATCGTTTTAAAGAAATGATACTCGGATAGTGAACATGAATCTAACGTATGGGGTTGCCAATGGAACTAGAAGAGCTAGTTAATTGTTCGTGAAATGCTGATAATCTTTAATCATGTATGGAAATCAGAGTGTCGATGTTGTCAGGCAAACAGTACAGTTGGTTTTCATTCATTTCAGCAACTGCTGTTAAACTGTAAAACTGCTATAAATAAAAATGTTGGTTACTCTATCTGCCTTGCGTTATCTACCAACGGAACCCTCTATTATAGAAGCAGAGGTTGACATCTTCAGACATACATCCATATTCGTAAATTTTCGATTTTGTGTTCCCTATCTCCTATTGAATATTGTGCACAAAGTTTCCAATCACCCTATATCGTTCCATGTTTCAAAGTGAATGAAAAATCACTAAGTTCAACACACGAGCATTTTAAATGATATTACACGTTATTTGCTTTTGTCTTACAAATCATATGTCTTGCCGTTCCATAGTTTAAAAAATTATAAGTGGATTTAAATTATTAAAATTCTTAAATTATTAAAATTATTTAAATGAATTAAAATTTCATTAAGTGAATAGTAATTTTAAATGCAATTTTATGTTTCATAGAGAATAATAAACTATTTCTAATAAAAAATCCCTTGTTTAACTGATATTGCACGTCCTTGTCATCAATCGAAATATTATTACGGCAAATTATATAAACTGAATATTTATTTTAATGTAATTCCATATTTTAAAGTGCACGAGAAACTATTATTAAACTGATATCAGCTGTTTACGTGATATTGCATTTTATGTCTTTTGTCGCTCAAATTCATATCTATATAAATAAAAATGAAAATCTGTCTGTCTGTCTGTCTGTCTGTCTGTCTGTCTGTCTGTCTGTCTGTCTGTTTGTCACACCATCACGGGAGAACGGCTGAACCGAATTTGATGAAATTTTGTGAGTAGCCCAGAAATAGCCCCACTTAAAATTATATCCGTATTTTGAGTTTCTACGACCAGTGGTTCTCGAGATATTAGTAAAAAACGAAATTTTCGTTTGTCTCATCGTCACGGAAAAACGGCTGAACCGAATTTAATGAAATTTGGTGAATAGCCTTGAAATATGCCCCCATAAATTTTGTCCAAGTTTCGAGTTTCTAAGACCTGGGGTTGTCGAGATATTAATGAAAAACGGAACTTTTTCCCAGGAGTTCTACTCCCTAACTCCGTGGTTTATCCAAACGAAAAGCTTGAAAATCGTTTGAAAGTGAATTAAAATTTAATCTCTGAGTTTGATGGGAGATTTTTTGCGTTAATTAGTCACTTTCTGAAAGCATGAATTGTTTGAAACATGATTTAAAGGGGAAATCTATCTCCATGGTTCATGGTTTATTTAAAACAAGCTTTTACGGAACAATGAGAAGTATAGAGAAATCAAAATCGTTATTTAATTTCGCAGTTTATGTTATAAGACATGACACATTTAACATGTTATAAGATTCTATCTTATATCATGTTACTCAGAAACGCAATTAAATTAAATCTGTCCGTTAATTTTAATAATTATTTTTTCGATTTGAATAATAAATAAATGGATATAAAAATATATTTTAGAAAAGAACGATTTGATTTTTCTTATAGCATTTTTGACTGGATAATATCAATTACGGTCTTCAGGTTTAAAAATTATTATTATTTATATTTTCGGGGATTATTGATTCAAGGATTATTGATATTTTCAAGTTATTATGCAATTATTTTATTATGACAAAAATTGTTTAAACTCATATATTGTATGTTGTACGAATCTTCTACAAATACACGTGTATATCTTTTAATCTACGAGAATTTAAGTAGTACAGGTATATTGACATATGTTTTGATATATATTGGCATATATTGGAATCAATTACGACCTTCTGGTATAAAGAGTACGGATATTATTGATGTTTTCAATTTATTACGTCATCTCTTTTATTTTGGCAAATATTTTTGAGACGCATATTGTAATACGGGTAATCTTCTACTAACACATTGGCATATTTTCTGATCTGCGACAATATAATTAGTACGGGGTTGCATATATTCATTCAATTCCTATTTTTTCTTCTGTAAATTTGCTTACAAAAGGGGGCAGGATGTTTTATTCTTCAGATCTGATCGTGAAGATAATTTTACATAGTGTGAACATATATTCTTAAACTTCTCTTTAGGAGCAATAAATTTAATATTTTAACAGAATTCGCACATGATTGCGAAATTTAAGTTTCTTTAAATTATACACTCCGTACGAATAACGGGTGTGCTGTTAGTGGTTAAAAATTTTAACATTTTAGGAGGATATATCATGTTGCTCGGCATCGCAATTAAATTAAATGTGTTTGTTAATGTTTTTGTTATTTTTTTTCGATTTAAATAATAAATAAATGGATAAATGGATATAAAAGTATATCTTATGAATGGACGGTTTGATTTTTCTTTTAATTATATTAATTGCTGACTGCGTACATCAATTTCATTTATTTTGGCAAAGAGTTTTCAAGCTTATATCGCATTTAGCTACTAAACTCATATATTGTGTTCAGCCAATAAATTCATATAGCCGATTGTTGAAACAGAAAAAGAGTAGAGCGGGTATATCTTCTAATACAATTGTAGTGTTTTCATTTAGTATATTGAAACGGGATAAGAATGTTTCATTCAGATCTGCAAATTCAAAGCTACGAATTTGGAGGGATATCGCTAATTTGACAACTTTTCTTAAACTTTGCCAAATTGACGGAAATGTCGCCAAATTGATATAAACGACACACAAACAGCTGCCATAAACCTTCGGGTTGGTCGTGTGGCTTGGGTCTTCTACATATCAATGAAATTTTTTTTTGTTTTGTTAGAAGAGAGTACTGAAATGATGTTTGGTTAGCATTTATCTGTCAGACCAACCATCCTACATAGTAATACATTTAGCGAATTTTTAAAATGTCACCAAATTGATAAAAATATTTTCAAATCTATAAAAATATCTTGAAATTGATAAAATGCGCTACATAAATGATATTAATTGTTTTTTGTTAGGGGATAGTATTGTGATGATATTTCGTCAATTTGTCGCAAAGTGGAACTGTCAGTTCTACAGTCCCACTTGGTGATAAATTTGGCGAATTTTTTAAATGTCGCTAATTTGACGAAACTGTCGCCAAATGTTCCATAGAAATATAACTATTTAGTCGATATTTTTTCTACCAATTTATTTGAAGCAAATGATATCATGTCGCTTAGCAACGGATTTAAATCCAATGTGTTTATGCGGCAGACGATTTTTATTAAATCCTTTCCGATTTGAATAATGAAGATATGTATATAAAATAAATTTCATTGCCATTTCATTTTGGACTGGATAATATCAATTATACTCTTCAGGTTTAAACATTATTATTATTGATATTTTCCGGAATTATTGATTCAGGGATTATTGATATTTTTAAGTTATTACGCCATTGTTTTATTGCGGCAAAAATTGCTGACACACGCATATTGTACGTTGTACGAGTAATCTTCTAGGAATGCACGGGTATATCTTCTAACCTACGAGAATATAAGTAGTACAGGTATATTGGCATATATTTTGACATATATTGGCATATATATTGGAATCAAGTACAGTCTTCTGGTATGAAGATTAAGGGGATTAATTATATATTCAATTTATTACGTCGTCTGTTGTATTTTACCAAAAAACATTTGTGACTCATATTGCAAAACGGGTAATCTTCTACTAATAATCGGACATTATAAGTAGTACGTGTATATATTCCCATATAATTTTAGCACTTTAATTTTGACATATATTGGAATAAATGACTGTCTTCAGATTTAAAGATTACGGGTTTATTGGTATTTTCAATTTATACATGTAATCTACTAATACAGGTTATATTTTCTAATATTCGCGTATATAATTAGTACGGGCCCCATACAATTTTAACGCTTTTATTTTGCATATATTGATTCAATTGCATATTTTTTTTTATATTTGCTTACACAAGGGGTCCAAGATGTTTTATTCTTCATATATGTCCTTGAAGATAATTTTATATAGCGAGAACAGAGATTCTTAAACTTCTTTTTAGGAGCATTATATTAAATATTTTAACAGAATATTTTGATTAAACATGTCATTTAGTATACTATAAGAATTTGGGCATGATTATGAATTTCAAGTTTCTTTATATTATATACTCCGTACGAAGAACGGGTATGCTGCTAGTCTATATAAATAAAAATGAAAATCTGTCTGTCTGTCTGTCTGTCTGTCTGTCTGTCTGTCTGTTTGTCACACCATCACGGGAGAACGGCTGAACCGAATTTGATGAAATTTTGTGGGTAGCCCAGAAATAGCTCCACTTAAAATTATATCTGTGTTTTGAGTTTCTACGACCAGTGGTTCTCGAGATATTAGTAAAAAACGAAATTTTCGTTTGTCTCATCATCACGGAAAAACGGCTGAACCGAATTTAATGAAATTTGGTGAATGGCCTTGAAATATCCCCCCATAAATTTTGTCCAAGTTTCGAGATTCTAAGACCTGGGGTTGTCGAGATATTAATGAAAAACGGAACTTTTTCCTAGGAGTTCTACTCCCTAACTCCGTGGTTTATCCAAACGAAAAGCTTGAAAATCGTTTGAAAGTGAATTAAAATTTAATCTCTGAGTTTGATGGGAGATTTTTTGCGTTAATTAGTCACTTTCTGAAAACATCAATTGTTTGAAACATGATTTAAAGGGGAAATCTATCTCCATGGTTCATGGTTTATTTAAAACAAGCTTTTGCGGAACAATGAGAAGTATAGAGAAATCAAAATCGTTATTTAATTTCGCAGTTTATGTTATAAGACATGACATATTTAACATGTTATAAGATTTTATCTTATATCATGTTACTCAGAAACGCAATTAAATTAAATCTGTCTGTTAATTTTAATAATTATTTTTTCGATTTGAATAATAAATAAATGGATATAAAAATATATTTTAGAAAAGAACGATTTGATTTTTCTTATAGCATTTTTGACTGGATAATATCAATTACTGTCTTCAGGTTTAAAAATTATTATTATTTATATTTTCGGGGATTATTGATTCAAGGATTATTGATATTTTCAAGTTATTATGCAATTATTTTATTATGACAAAAATTGTTTAAACTCATATATTGTATGTTGTACGAATCTTCTACAAATACACGTGTATATATTTTAATCTACGAGAATATAAGTAGTACAGGTATATTGACATATGTTTTAATATATATTGGCATATATTGGAATCAATTACGACCTTCTGGTATAAAGAGTACGGATATTATTGATGTTTTCAATTTATTACGTCATCTCTTTTATTTTGGCAAATATTTTGAGACGCATATTGTAATACGGGTAATCTTCTACTAACACATTGGCATATTTTCTGATCTGCGACAATATAATTAGTACGGGGTTGCATATATTCATTCAATTCCTATTTTTTCTTCTGTAAATTTGCTTACAAAAGGGGGCAGGATGTTTTATTCTTCAGATCTGATCGTGAAGATAATTTTGCATAGTGAGAACATATCTTCTTAAACTTCTCTTTAGGAGCAATAAATTTAATAATTTAACAGAATTTGCACATGATTCCGAACTTTAAGTTTCTTTAAATTATACACTCCGTACGAATAACGGGTGTGCTGTTAGTGGTTAATAAAATTTAACATTTTAGGAGGATATATCATGTTGCTCGGCATCGCAATTAAATTAAATGTGTTTGTTAATGTTTTTATTATTTTTTTTTCGATTTAAATAATAAATAAATGGATAAATGGATATAAAAGTATATCTTATGAATGGACGGTTTGATTTTTCTTTTAATTATATTAATTGCTGACTGCGTACATCAATTTCATTTATTTTGGCAAAGAGTTTTCAAGCTTATATCGTATTTAGCTACTAAACTCATATATTGTGTTTAGCCAATAAATTCATATAGCCGATTGTTGAAACAGAAAAAGAGTAGAGCGGGTATATCTTCTAATACAATTGTAGTGTTTTCATTTAGTATATTGAAACGGGATAAGAATGTTTCATTCAGATCTGCAAATTCAAAGCTACGAATTTGGAGGGATATCGCTAATTTGACAACTTTTCTTAAACTTTGCCAAATTGACGGAAATGTCGCCAAATTGATATAAACGACACACACACAGCTGCCATAAACCTTCGGGTTAGTCGTGTGGCTTGGGTCTTCTACATATCAATGAAATTTTTTTTTTGTTTTGTTAGAAGAGAGTACTGAAATGATGTTTGGTTAGCATTTATCTGTCAGACCAACCATCCTACTTAGTAATACATTTAGCGAATTTTTAAAATGTCACCAAATTGATAAAAATGTTTTCAAATCTATAAAAATATCTTGAAATTGATAAAATTGCGCTGCATAAATGATATTAATTGTTTTTTGTTAGGGGATAGTAGTGTGATGATATTTCGTCAATTTGTCGCAAAGTGGAACTGTCAGTTCTACAGTCCCACTTGGCGATAAATTTGGCGATTTTTTTTGTCGCTAATTTGACGAAACTGTCGCCAAATGTTTCATAGAAATATAACTATTTAGACGATATTTTTTCTACCAATTTATTTGAAGCAAATGATATCATGTCGCTTAGCAACGGATTTAAATCCAATGTGTTTATGGGGCAGACGATTTTTATTAAATCTTTTCCGATTTGAATAATGAAGATATGTATATAAAATAAATTTCATTGCCATTTCATTTTGGACTGGATAATATCAATTATACTCTTCAGGTTTAAACATTATTATTATTGATATTTTCCGGAATTATTGATTCAGGGATTATTGATATTTTTAAGTTATTACGCCATTGTTTTATTGCGGCAAAAATTGCTGACACACGCATATTGTACGTTGTACGAGTAATCTTCTAGGAATGCACGGGTATATCTTCTAACTTACGAGAATATAAGTAGTACAGGTATATTGGCATATATTTTAACATATATTGGCATATATATCGGAATCAAGTACAGTCTTCTGGTATGAAGATTAAGGGGATTTATTATATATTCAATTTATTACGTCGTCTGTTGTATTTTACCAAAAAACATTTGTGACTCATATTGCAAAACGGGTAATCTTCTACTAATAATCGGACATTATAAGTAGTACGTGTATATCTTCCCATATAATTTTAGCACTTTAATTTTGACATAAATTGGAATAAATGACTGTCTTCAGATTTAAAGATTACGGGTTTATTGGTATTTTCAATTTATACATGTAATCTACTAATACAGGTTATATTTTCTAATATTCGCGTATATAATTAGTACGGGTCCCATACAATTTTAACGCTTTTATTTTGCATATATTGATTCAATTCCATATTTTTTTTATATTTGCTTACATAAGGGGTCCAAGATGTTTTATTCTTCAGATATGTCCATGAAGATAATTTTATATAGCGAGAACAGAGATTCTTAAACTTCTTTTTAGGAGCATTATATTAAATATTTTAACAGAATATTTTGATTAAACATGTCATTTAGTATACTATAAGAATTTGGGCATGATTATGAATTTCAAGTTTCTTTATATTATATACTCCGTACGAAGAACGGGTATGCTGCTAGTCTCAAATAAAATCTAAAATCAACTACCATTCGTCTTTTGACGTTAGGAACATCAATATGTAGATATGACAAATTGTATTAATTGAATACTTATATGTAATTAATTTAGTTTTACAAAGTGAATGAGAAGCCATTTTAAAGTTGACAATATCTTCTGTTCTCTTGATATTGCCCGTTCTTTGTCGTTAATCGCTAAACATATTATAAAAATGAAATCAATATTAATCCTAGTTTAAAGATGTATGTGTAGTTCAGTAGATGCTTTATAACAAGGACTATTAACGTGTGGGGTATCCCACTGCAGGGAAGGTGTGGGGTTTCTCTGGACTATAAATTATTCTATGGGTATTTTACGTAAAATTTTTACGTATACACATTTACAAAATGCATGGTTTTCACCCACAGACATTGAGTGATGAATGTTAAGCTCAAACAAAACTTCTTATTTAAAAATGTGATGTATATTTGATACTCTCAAATGGCTACATTAGCCTGTTTTGGCAATGAAAACTCTTTTAGCTTTAATCCTATTTGCGGGAATAAATATTTGCTAAACTAAATTTTCAGCTCTTGTCAGCATAAAGACCAAAGCTAATAGGCGTTTTGATGGCAGATATGATATGCTTCTGGTTCTGTCTAATGTCCCTGGCATATCTATTATCTAGTGTTACTGACCAGAAACAGACAACATCTATCCATTCCGGTGATTGAGTTTTCTTTTTTCCCTTATTTTCTGTTTTTACTAAAAACACCCTATGATTTTTAAATACCTGTTTTATTTCTACAAAACTGTTTCACGGATTGTGTTTATGCCCTGTTCAGTGCGAATGATATTTTTTATTGTTGTAATTAGTGGAATCACGTAAGGGGTGAGTCGTAAGATTTTTCTCATGAGGTATATGACATCAAAATTTTTAGAACACTTTATACGGTTTCATTTCCTGTTTATGGTATTACTATGGGGCGTTGTTGTGATATTTCCGTTTTCAATATTGTTACAGTGAGCCTAATATATTTCGAAAGAACTGAGAGATTCAGATAAGATCTAATATATATATATATATATATATATATATATATATATATATATATATATATATATATATATATAAATTTGATTTTTATAAATTATTTAATTTTAATAATTATATTTCAATAAAATTACTGAATTCGTTAAATGGATTTAATAATTTAATCGTAGATAAAAATGACATTCCATTTAGAGTTACAAATTTTTGTAGAGATTATAATTTCAAATGATAAAGAAATATACACAAAATTCCAAATATAAATATTTAACAAATATATCCAAAACTTGCAAATGTATCCCGTTCACTTTCTTCTCACTTCACAGATATTTAAACTTTTTGTATAACGTGTCCTTCTAAATCATAAAGTTTCGATATTTCGAACATGGTTGTTTGTTACGAAGCAAAATGTTGAGGATTATCTCTAGACTTCTGAAATCTCAGTTACCAGTAAGGCTTATTGCATTTCTTAAAATGTCTAACATTTCCCATCGTTCCCACTGGATGAAATATTTTTGCCTCGAGTTATTTGAAGTGTCATGAACTGCATTTCAGTAAATAATAGATGCCTGTGGGCAATACTTAATATTGGGCCAATCGTATAAATTTTTCACCTCGCAGTGCATTTTATGACTATTTTATCTCTTCCAGAAAGTAAGGTAGTTTTAACCGAAAAAAAAAGAAAAATTTTTCGAATTTTATTTCTTGATATACCTTATATTTTTTAACGAATTTAAGAATGTACTGTTATCTCTGTCATATATAAAATCTTTATCCTTGCTTTTACTATGTATTTTTTGCAAAATTATCCCAATTGTAATATTTAATTTTCATTTCTAAAACAAAATAAATTAATTTTCAATCGCGAAACAAAAAATTTTTACACATTGCAGCGTGTACTTTATTATAGGATACATTCTTATCTATTTTAATATAAGTTGTGCAATGAATTTATCTTCACAGTGATTTTCAAGCCAATGTTTTGCGTCAGAATTGTCAATGATCTATTGTTTTATAAATATGAAAATATTATCTATTGAGATAACATTTTCATATTTATAAAACAAGTCTATAGAAGAAGTTCCCATATTTAGGACCATTCTCCTCAATGCAGATCAGGAGCCTCATTGCCTTGATCATCATTGCCTCATTGCCTCAAACAGTATTCATTGACTTCCTTCGCTTTTATTATGCACTTATACCCATGAAACAACCGATATCTGTAATAGCTGCAAAGAACTTGCTATATCGGTTTCTCAAGTATTTTTAACAAGCCATTTACAAAAATATTAGATTACAATACCGCGTATTAGTATGATGACTTCTGCCCACATAATGCATCGATGAGATACGTTTAATATGATTGAAGTTCCGGTTCCAGTGCAATGATAACCACTCATGCACCGGTTTCACGCGTTAAAGAGCATTTCAATACGTAAAAACAAACAACTCTACTGAAAATGCTTTCAGTGGATTTGAAGTGGACTATATGGTAAATTAACCAGTGACAATAGCAGTTAGAAAATTTTTGAAAAACAAAATACCTACCAGTGTAGTTATTCGTTGTTCCTTTAGGAAAATATTTAAAAATCGCGAAGGCTATTTGTGATTATTTATTTCTACACTGGAAGATTGGTTCCAAAACTATTGTTTTCTGTTTCTGATCCTTTCAAATTGTATACTTTACAAAATATTTATCATGTGCAATACTGTTGTTTAGCTTAAAAATAGTACTTGTTTTTTGCAGTTTAAACTTTATTTACATTGACTTGCAGTTATATATTTGTTTTACACCTACTGTGTTTTACAATCAGAGTGTAAACCTGGGGGAATAACGTGTGTAGAGTCCATACGTACAGTTAGGGCTTGTACGGGAGTTTTTATCTTCACTTTCCATGACTATATTATAACATTTATTGCGCAATTTTAGATTTTTGAGCGTAAATTACATCTTTGATTTATTTAGATTTTGATCTTTGTGAATAGTTATTCTTTTATTTTGAAATAAAACTGAGAAAACAGCATTCTTCCGATTAGTGCGAGTTCGATTAGCGCGAAACTAGATCAGTATGTTTTATAAATAGCAGCCAAATTTCCATAAACACGAGTCAAAACATTAAAACATTTTCAAAAGTCTACAGTAAGTTAACGTCGGTTTCGAAGTTCATACATTACGAAACATTTTTACATGTTTTATATTTTGATGCATTATGCAATATATACACATAATTGCATCATCCTCCTCGCCGCAATTAAGCTTCATAATCAATGCTCGTAAGCAGTAGAACGTTTGTCTACAGCCATTCTTACATGTCTTCCTAACCGTATCTAAGTGTAGTGTAAGTTATAAAACATTTTCAACAGAATACTGAAGGGTATTGTTAATTTTAATAAACGTTAGCTGTAGATATTAATTATCCTACTTTGTTTTTAATCTACTGTAAATTAAATTGTCATGTACACATTTAAAGAATATTGGTTTGTGTGTTCAAGGTATTTGATCTCAGGATATTTTATATTGATAATTAAATTTGCCTAGTTCGATTTCGCTTAACTAAGTGTTTTCGTACAACCAAATAATCATGCTAATCCGGGGATAAATGGATATTTATTAATATCAGTTCTTCATTGAAAATATTCCTAGATTTATATGCACTCTAGATTTATTTTGTAGTTTTATAACATAAGATGCTAAAACTATGTATCTAAAATATATTACATTTTCAACAAAGGCATTTATATAAGTAATTACATTTTTGGATTTTAATTTAAACTTCTATACAAGGAAGACAAATAGTGTATGATTAAATGCTTATTGTAAACTATTGAAGGGTAACAAAATATTATTGATACTTTATGAGGTTTCTTTAAATTTTACTTCAACACTTCTTTTTTAGATACAGAAATCTAACTTCATTTTAAATTAAATATCTTAAAAGACAACAATTTCTATATTGATGTTTTATATCATTTCATATTTTATGCGTTCAGCAAAAAATAATTGTATTATAAAAGTCGAATTACGAAATTTGAACAAAACGCGAAATATTTATTATTTTCCTTTTAGCGGTAAAGGTAATAAAAATGGTGCTGTGTGAGGAAGAAATGAACAAACAATTCAAATGTAGAGCAATGCAAGAAATTGATTCGCACATATGCAAGAAATTATTCTGCAATTAATTCTGAAAATATATATTTTAATTAAATTCACTTGATCTGCCATTTAATTCTTCTCAAATTCAAAAATGAGCAACCTGATTCTTAAATTTATGATTTAGGTGTAGTTGAAAGATGTAAAATGAATAATATGGCGACAATAATAATGCAGAATACTGAGGAATGACTTGTAATATCAGCTAAGCAATTTGCAATTGCTTATTTATCGCTCAGAGATGATACATTAATTCAAACTGCCGCATAACCTGTACTTCTAAATCCCTTCTTAAGCAACATTTACGATATATAGCATTTTAAGATTTTTTAAAATAACAAATACATGGAACTTACTGATTAATCATTGGTCAAAAACTGAATGAGTTATGAAACGTCATTGTATGAAATTTTTAATTGCAAGATATAATAAAAAAATCCAATAGGCACCGTTTCTAAGACTATGCAAGTTTAAAATGTTAGAAATTCTAAAAAATACAAGATTATTACTAATTTAGAAGAAACTGGTACTTTTCAAGACTATTTAATAAAAAATCATTAAAACTATCAATTTGGCGTTGTTCCGAATCATTCTTAAGCTTATAAATATACTCCCTTACAGTGAACACGATATATTTTTACATAAATTAATGATTAGGATGAAGTAAGTGAAATCGAAACTTATGAATACTTAAAAGAGGTAAAATGTATTATGTTTATTATAAAATAAAGCAAAATTGTTTGGAAAGCATGTAATTGGACAGAATGGATAGGAAACAGCAGCATGATGTAAATGAAGATACGATTTCGCATAAAATTTACAAGAATGTGCTAATCAATGATATTTTATTCCATGCAATAAAACTTTTAATTTGTCATGGAGCCTTTAGAAAATTATGTGTTTCTACATAATTTTTCAGAATCATTTGCTAAGCCCTACGGTTCCGTCTCATTGATACTGGCATCAATTGTCTGAACAAAACTACAAACAAATTGAAAATGAGTTACTACCATGTCCTGCCAACAACAGTATCATTTTATTGTGCAGAACTCAATAACGTTGAATATCAGAATTAATCGTTCCTGACATATTTTATTTTCTCCCCTTTCAAATTCCGACAATAATTAGTTGTCATTTATCAAGCGAACAATAGAGCCTTGCCTATACAGATGGCTGTTCAGTTACGCAGTGACTTGGGTGTTAACGAATAAATATAGTTTTCTCTAAGAACTTATTTCCTTCGGTAATGCATTAATCGTGTCGTATAATGTCTAAGCAGATTTTTACAATTATTAAAATTTTAATTTATGAACATTTGAAAAACTATAAGTTTCTGGTATTTATAATTCAATATGTAAGTGTGTAAATATGCACCGTAAGTTAAAAACATATTTATGTTTTATCTTACCATAAACATTGGAATTTGTACTTTTTGCACTGTACTGTCCAATGATGAGTCCTTCCGGCTTGGCTAACATATAACGCATGTCATAGAGAAAATATAAATAGTTAGAAAAACTGGAAATGTACCCGACGTTGTCCTGGATTTAATATGAAAATCTTTGATTAAAATCACACCAATCATATATATATATATATATATATATATATATATATATATATATATATATATATATATATATATATATATAGAGAGAGAGAGAGAGAGAGAGAGACAGAGAGAGAGAGAGATAATGTAGTGTGATGATAATGGACACACAGACGTAGATGTAATATATAAATATCTGATCTAAATTCCATAATGATAATTCAATACAGTAATGACATAGACAGGATGATCAGGAGGCAGAAGGATCACCTCGAGCCGGGGGCAGACCAGTCAAACGACGGTCCATCACTTCTTATGCATGCTCGATGGGTGAAGGATCTAGGGATAGCGGAGGCAAGGAAGCACATGGGCTCCTTACAAGACTTATCCGTTGATGGTATTCGTATGCGGTCACGCATTATCTAGCCGGAAAATCAGCATTTAGCAAACGCTGAAGGTAACGAAGTGCAACCGGTCGCAGCACCTCATCCCTATATCATCGGGTCGTCAGTGGGCCTCTGATACGAACCAGAGGTGACCGGCCAACGAAGCCGATGGCATCCCAAACCATGAAGTCGCGTTGCCCAGCTTTATCGCGTTCAGTAAGCGTAGTAAGATTGAATCTGTTTCCACGTCACCTCTAGACTCTCACACATCGACTGCCATTCTAACAAACAGAACCAAGACTCATCGCTATTTTAGGTTTTAGGATGATGTCTGTCTGTGTAATATATATATATATATATTTCCAATTAAAATTCCAAAACTAATAGACCAAATAACATACAAATTTATAGGTAAGTCACTTATTTGTGATTTGGGGGATGATTAAATTTTGACACGATTCGGGATGAAAGGACCCGCCTTGTTTTCGAAATGGCCCACAAAAATATCCACTCTAGCTAAAAAACTAACTGACCAAATTTTACAAAATTTAGTAGATGTCTTGTGGGATGCACTGGAGCTGATTAGATTTTGGTACGATTCAGAAAAGAAGAACCTGTCTGTTTTTACGAAATGACCCTCAAAAATATCCAACAACTACAATAAAAGACAACGCATGTTCAAATGTATCACTAAATGCTTGCATTACATATAATTTTGACGAGGAGGAGTATAAGGCCAACACCATTACTCAAGGACTAACTATTCTTGAGATATTTTAGGTTTTTTTTTTTTTCAAGTTTTTAATTCACCGTCTGAAAAAATGTGCAGTTACCAAATAAAAACAAAAATCCAATTAAAATTGCAAATGCAGTGTTATTTTGTGCAATTAAACCCAATTTAATGAATTAATAATGAAATAAGGAGAAAATGAATTAAGTCTGTAGGGAAAGTCTAGTGAATTATTTTTCCGATGATGCTAAGATGGAAACTATGTGATAGTATTTTTGGGTCAGTATAGAAATATTATTTCTAAAGGTAGGAACATCCTTCCAAGATGTGATGGGCAGAGAAAGGAGGATACGGTTCCTGTGGATACAATCCCCTCCCGGTCTTGTCTAAGTAGGGTGGTATTAGGCAAAGTCAGATTTCTACCATGGTGGGACTCGGGTCTTTCGGCCATCAGAAGCTGTCTTCTTTCCCCCTTTTAGCATAGACTTCTGGCGCATAGGCTTATTCTGTGGGTTTGTTCCAGACAAGTATAATAAGTAACAACAACTTTGCAGTTGTACTTGATTTGAATTGATGATTGGGGCTCATAACGACTTTGAAACAAGTGCAGTCGTCTATTTTCCTTTGCCTAATTTCTTCAAGGAAGTATTAGGAATTCATACTCTCACAATTAGCAGTTGTAATTAATGTGAGATATTAATCCCCCTGAGAAAAATCATAATATCTAATATACAGGGTGTCCAGTGCTATCAGTGCCCAATAGTTATTTCCTCAACCGTTAGTCACAGAGATATACTTCCAACTGCAAGAATTTTTTAAATTTTAAAATATATTATCATATAAACAGTTTAAATCAATAAATATATTTCTGAAAGAAATACGAAATATAAATTTTTTTATACGGTCTTCCGGTCCCACCAATTATATTTAGGAAAATCATCCTCATACAATTATCTGCAAAATAAAAAAAATATATATCTTCTTTTTACGGCCAAAATTCACCGAGTTATGAAGCATTAAACTTTATGACTTAAGTCGCTTTTCCACGCATAAAAATGTCCCGTTTCAGACAACCAACCAATCAGGAACCGTATTGACCATTTCTCAGCACAAAAAGTGCTCCAAATTGAAACATCTATAAATCGATCAATTTTGGTCGCAAAAGGGTGATTTTTTTTTATTTTGCATAAAATTGTATGAGGATGATTTTCATAGATATAATTGGTAGGACCGGGGAACTGTATAAAAATTTATATTTCGTTTTTCTTTCAGAAATGCATTTATTGATTTAAACTGTTTCTAAGATAATAAATTTTAAAATTTAAAATATTTTTGCAATTGGAAGTGTATATCTGTGACTAACGGTTGAGAAAATAGCCATTGGGCACCGATAGCACTGGACACCCTGTATATAAGTTCAGCATAACTCCTAAGCGAAGTTATACACTTTGTTATTGTCAAAGCATTTGTAAAATATTTTTCTCATCAGAGAATATTGAGTATACTTAATTTTCCAATATTTTTTTATCTCTTGATGAATATGTACATTGTCGTGACGGGATTCTTAATCTTGCGTCACTTGTGTGTAAAATCGTAAATATACATTACTTCTTAAACTTTTATATTTTTATATTTTTATTAATTCTGCTGCTGAACCCTTTTGTCATATGTATATATTTTTATCAATTTTAAATGTATTTATTTCCCTGCTCAGAATTGTAGCCATTTTCCTTTATATTAAAAATTGCACTATCTCGAGGAATAAGCGACCGTTAGTTCGAGGTCACCTAATTTTCGCCTGCGGAGACAGAAGTCTTTGTTTTTACTGCTTGTTGGCGTGACGCAATTTTGTGCTGAGTTTCATCTTTTTAATACACGTGCCTTGCGAAGAAATGTCGGTTGGAAAACGACCCTGGACTAAAATTCGAATGATCGTTTTGATGAAGTTGTTTTGATTGGAGGAGTGTTGGAGGTGAGCCTTTTGGAGATCCAAGAGTGGCTGCACCCTGAATCCGCCCTGAATGCATAAAAGAGGATGAAATGAGATTTCGGCGCGCACTCTCTCTCAAATGACATCTGAACGAATTCACATTGAGCTCGGGGTTCAACATCCAACGTTGAACTGCCGTAGCTGTGTGTAGAGAGTGTGGCTATGGCTGGGACCTGCCCACTGCCGGTGCTGAGAACTTCTTTGACGGACCGGACCGCTGTTTGAGTGATTGAAGGACCTCATGTGTCCTGATGGTTTGAGACCGGGACCTGGTGGAATCATGTATGAAACCTGGCCCTTGGCGGGCCAATGCTGGAACCCTGCCTGCGTTGAGCGTGCCGCCATTCCTTTCGGACGGGGAATGATTCTCCCCGAGGGTACGTCTGGTGGATGTTGAGTTTTCGCCACCTCTGAGTCCTTTTTGATATTGAGGTAAGACTTTAATCCGTTAAGCATTGCAGTTCGAGCCTTCGACTGGACCTGAGTGGTCGAACTTGGAACTTCAAAACGTCTCTGACACATCTATAATTGTAATCTTAAATTATTATTAATATTCTAAATTATTCGTAGTCTTAATTTAATCATGTTATATATGTGATTTATTAGTAAAGATTCCTCGAGTGTTGTGCCTCCTTTGGTTGACCATACCATTTGTTGATTATTTATGAAATTATTATGATATTAATGTTTGGTGTAAATGAATAATTGTTCCGGCTAAGAGTCGAAGGTAATTTAGAGAGTTTCGGTCTAGTGGAAGTAGGGAGCTGATATAGACTCAGTTATTGTTGTAATTGAGTAACTCCAATTATTTGGCTTTAAATAAAGAAGAGCATTAAACATAAATTTAAGAGTGTTTATTTTGAGTATTCTGTGTTTCTTCAAATTGTATAATTGTGTTTCAGTTGCTGATGAGGGAGTCCTTCAAGGTAAGGGTTTTGTTTGATTTTTGGATTCTTTGGGGTTTGTTTGTGCAGGTCATCAGTGAGTTTTTCCTCACTGACAGGAGGTGTGTACAGAACCTGGGTGACAAAAATTGAGAAAGTTAGCTTTTCTCTGGTCGGCCGTGTCGAGCGGAATCTCGCTCTGACAGCATTATCTGAACAGCTTGTTAAAGTCCGATCAAACGCTAATCATTTTTAATTTAAGCATTGCGTATAAACTGAATATGTCTGAATTATCGTTTAATATAATTTTTGTCTACAACGATTTATCTACTTTTGGTATTTTTATCGAAATATTTAGAGTACTGACCTGGTCTTATCTACCTGGAAAGCAGCAAGTCAGTGTCCAAAAGATTGATGATTATCGATTGTATAGATAGCAATGAATTGCATTCAATTTTCCCAATTTGTTAGAAATATTTTGCGACCGAAGAATCACAAATAGGCAGGCATGCATAAGCATATAGATGGTTCCTAGGATAGTCCGTATTTACCCCAATCTCATAATAAAAAATCCCCGAATATGCACGTTAGGTATAGCTATAGTAGAATGGCTGGGTCCGATCGAATAAAACTGATTGCAATGGCCCAAGCGGAGAATTTAAGAACTTATGAACTCAAAATTGACAAGAAAGCGAGCTGGAAGCAAAAATGACAAAAAAAAAATTAGAATTGTCGTTTACGTAGAAATCGAAATTAATTTATTACAGAGGCATTTAATTGACAAAACATGGTTATAGGCAAATTGCTGTTATATTCATGAATATCACAATAGGTCACACTGACATAAACAGAAATTTAGCTCAGAGCACATGCAATATGTCTTACGTCATCGATAATTGGCACTTTAATTCGAGAGATAATATTACTCTTTAATTACTTTCTATGGATCCAAACTGGTTAGCATACCGGAAGGTATTGAAGACCCAGACCATCGGACTCACCCAAAGACTTGAACAACTATTTGGACGGCCGATACCCGAAAGTGTAAGGTATTTGCTTGAACGGCTGGGACTGTGCCACCCAATTTGGACCGGAACACAAAGGAACGGATACACAGGGACCGTACCTTCTTTTCTCTACGACCGATCTCTCAGAAGAACTT
>OX578134.1:126286857-126314357 GCA_951213105.1 Amaurobius ferox
TACCAAATTTTATGTAATTCGGTCAATAAGTTTTTTAGTTAGAGTGGATACAAAATCTGCACAGACAGACACACACACAGACGTCACGCTAAAAATAGTTTTTTCGTATTCTAGAGGTCTTGAAACGTGTAGATCCGTCGAAAACTCGAGTTGCGATTTTCGACAAGATTCCAATACCTTCCCTATACATTACCATGTATTGCAGGGAAAGTAAAAAAAAAATGGTTAGGTTTCAGCAGTTTTATCGTCGAACAAATTAATTGAGAAACGAGGTGTAGCACGATGAATTCTTATCAGATTACATTCAACACTGAATTCAGTACACTACTTTACGCCATATAGCCAAATTTCTAAAATAACGTTTAAATTTTAGAGAAGTTATGATCGGAATTGCATACACCAAGAAAAGCATGCATAATAAATATTCGCGAACTTTCTTTGCGAACTCAATTTATAATGTATAAATGGTACGACATACCTAGACTGCAGAAATGTTGGTAACTGGAGTTATTTTGGAATAATATATATCAGGAAAGTGGGGAGGGTATCAACACACGCAATTTTCTTCTGATAACGTTCAACAGTGAACTGGATCGGTAAAAAAAAAATATTTTCACTACATGATTAATTGGAAAATTATAGCTATAGGGTAAGTTTTATAGGAATTATTTGCGAACATCCAGTAAAGGGGGGGGGCGTAACACGTGCAGCGTTTATCCGATCCCGTTCAGGAATGAATTCAGCCTGTAAAACATTAATTTACAGCATAATAAATACATAATTAACAGCAAATTCGTTTCAGTTTTAGAGAAGATAGTCTGACACTGCGCTCATCAATAAAATGGGGCACAGTACGTGCAGTAATTAATGGACCACGTTCATTAATGAACTCGGCATGTAAAACACTAATTTGTACCCCATATCAAAAATGTAAAAAAATGTGGTAAATTACTGAGAGGATTTGTTTAGCATATCGCGGAACAATATATACAAGTAAAGAGTTGGGCCGGAGCATGCGCAGTTTGGGTCCGATCAGGGTTAGCAAAGACCTGGACCTGTAAAACATGTCTTAACAGGTCTAAAACAAAATCGGCTTCATACGAATTATCTCCGAGAATTCAATAAAGGTGCTTTGTAAGGGACGTTTTCATCCGATCACGTTCAGGAGTGAACTCGGCATGTATAACATTAGTTTACACCACAAATCCAAATTAAAGAAAAAGTCGTTGAAGTTTTAGAGAAGTTACTAGCCGAATACCCGTTGAAAATCAACGGTCCCACATTAAGCAACCCCCGAATAACGTAGATTTGTGAGTAATTCGCGTTTCACATTTATTAGGAAAATCGAAAATGTTGGTGCGTGGAATGGAAAAGTGAAATTGCTCACCTTCTTCCTTTCAAACTATCTACCCTCATACCAAATTTAAACTCTCTATCGAGCATGCAATTTCATCATTTCAGATTTCGAACGTTTTTATGCGGATCACCCTTCTAAATGAAAATTTATGAAAAACTCTATTCGTCTTGGGTTTTTTATCAAATGATTAACCTATATACCAAATTTCAAGCATCTATCAAATTTTAAAGTAGGCGTTCGTGTTTTTGTGTGGAGTACCTACCCTAATATATGAACATTTTTTATGAACTCCATATTTTTCTCGGGTCTTCTACCAGATGATTGGCCCATATACCAAATATCAAGCCTCCATCACATTTTAAAAGGGGACTGTCTCATTCATTCCGAAAACCGAACATTTTGATGTGAGGCATCCCCTAAAGTAGACAATATTGGAAAACTGAAATTGTACATATTTTCCTTCCAAACTATCTACCTGTATAACACATTTGAATTCTGTGGTTCATCCCGAAGCACGTTTTTTTTTTATAAATTCACCTTTCGAACGATTTTCTCTGGAACGCCCTTTAAACAAGCTTTTTTGAAAAACTATATTCGTCTTGAGTGTTTTTATCAAAGGATTCGGCCGCCAAATTTCAAGCCTCTATCACATTTTGAAGGAGCCTTTTCTTGTTTATTCGGCAAGTCGAACATTTTAGTGCACGACATCCCCTTAAGTAGAAAGTAATGGAAATTGAAATTGCACACTTTCTTGCTTTCGAACGCTTTATCCATACACCATATTTGAAGTCTCTATCTCATGCCAAAGCATGATTTTCTATTTTTGAACGTTTTGGTGTGAGTATCCCCCCAAATTACAAATATTGGAAATTTTCTATAGCACACATTCTTTCTTTTGTACTATTTTCCTATACACCAAATTTGAAGTTTCTATTCTATCGCGAAGCATATTTTTTCTATTATTTCACTTTTCGAAAGTTTTCGTGTGGCGTAGTTACCCCTTTAAATGAGCATTTTTGAAAAATTATATTTTTTTTGCTTTTTATCAAATGATTGCTCCATATACCAAATATCAAGCCTCTATCACATTTTAAAAGAAGGCGTTTCTCATTTACTCAAAAAATGGAATATTTGTGTCTGCAGCACCCCCTAAAGTAGAAAATATCAGGAAACTGAATTTGCACATAATCTTCCTTTCAAACTATCAACCCGTACACAAAATTGGAAGTCTCTATCTCATCTCGAAGCAAGGTTTTTCATAATTTCACCTTTCGAACGTTTTCCTCTGAAGCATCCTCTTAAACGAAAATTTTTGAAAAACTTTTTTGTTCTGGGTGTTTTCATCAAATGATTAGTTCATATACCAAATTTCAAGCCTCTATCAAAATTTAAAGCAGACGTTTATCATTTGTTCGGAAAATCGAACATTTTGGTGCGCGGCAACTCTTAAAGTAGCAAATATTGGAAATTTGAAATTGCACACTTTCTTTCTTTCGAACGGTTTACATATTTAAAATCTCTACAAATTTAAAATCTCTATCTAATCGCAAAGTATTTTTTTCTATCATTTCACTTTTCGAACGTTTTTGTGAGGGGCAACCGCTGTATAGAACATTTAAAAAAAATAGATTTTTTCAAGGGGCTTTATCGAACGATCGGCCCATATACAAAATCGCGAGTCTCTATCTATTCGGGAAGTGCCTAAAAAGCGTAACAGACAGACAGATAGACAGACGGATACTTGGCAATTAGTATATATAGATACATAGATAGTCACATAATATGCACATCAGTAAAGGCGATGATACACGCTCAATAAATATTCGACCGAAAACGGATCCAACTCGGACTATAATATATCCGAATTGGATCCGAATTGGACCCCATATCCGAATTACAGAATTGATTACGTTTCAGTGGGGTTATCGTAGAACAATGTATGTCAGTAAAGTGGTGGGGCATAACACATACAATTTGTGCCGACAACGTTCAGCAGCGAACTCGACCTGTAAGATATTTATCCAATCCAGATATCCAAATTGTAAAGAAATCGGTTGAATAATAGAATAGACACGGGTTAATAAAATACTCGTGTATCAGTAAAAAGTGTTGTAGTACGCGCAATTTTTATCTGATCAAGTTTTGCAACAAACTTCGTCTGTAAAATATTAATTTACATCATATATTCAAATTTCTCAAATTCGATTCAGTTTCAGAGCAGTTGTAGTGGAAAAAAGTATGCAGACTAAGAACAGAAAACCGCGTCTAATAGTGAAAGTCTAATAGGTACGTCCAGTAGTTAAAGTCAAAAGTAAGGATCTTACTCACTTCGTTTTCAGGCTTTGATAAAGTTATGAAATTATGGTATGAGAGGATTGATATATTTTATTCAGTGACTGATAAACATGAAGAGAGTACATTTTAATGATAATTTATTACACATTAAGCATTTCTCATTTTGCTCTAAACTATCTTTTTATGCTTTTATGTAATTTAAAAATATACTACAGAGATTTCAATGGTGCCGAGAGATAAAAATAGTATTTATAGAGATACCAACAGCAATCATTTATATGTATGGTGGTAAACAAAACATAAAACCAAAAATAAATAAAGAATCCAGAGTAATACAATTGGGAAATTTAATAGCTAACAATATATAGAGCACGAATTTAATTGTAATTATTCCAAAATTACTGTCGGAAATTAGTAGTCAGTGTTTGTAACGTCATAATAAATTTCTGAAACAAAACAGCATTGAATAAATAATTAACAAGTAATTAAAAAAATATAATTGCAATTTCATTCGTTAATGTGCTGTAGATTTGGGCAACACTTTCAAAGAAATTCACTGGTCACGACCTTTCGTTTCAAAATATCATGAATATTGGTGGAAAAGAATCTGACAACATTTCTGAAACAAAATAGATTTAGTAAATCATCATAAATCCCACTTAAATATATTTTCGATTTAGACGGTAAAATCGGGCTAATCTCGAGTTCCATATGTTTCTTTTAAAGCAGAACTCTTGAAAATCGGCAGAGTAGATTTCGAAAAACACCATAGGGACAGACAAATTCAATAAAATACCTGTAATTAAATTTTGAATGCTATTGATCCAGGAGTGTGGCTTAATTCGACTTTCTCATAACAAATATATTTCTAAGTAGCTGGTTATATATTTTTTTCAAAAATTTCAAGAATTTTTTTGAAAAATTGTTGGTACAAATGATCACACTTATAGCATGTTACTCTTTATTTTAAATAGCTTGAAAATACATTCGATTGATACTTCTTTTAACAATGTACACGCTTGAGAGGGTGAGGTAACTTGCAATCGAAGGGGATAATGACGTCATGAACACCAAATTTGTATCACAGCTATTTTTGACTGCAATGATTTAAACAGTTAAGGTCCGTAGTCATTGCGCCATAATATGCATAAACTCCGTTTATGTATAATTATGTCACAATTTGACTTATGCTGCCATGTTCTGGAAATATAAAATTTCGAATAAATTTCGAAGTTTTTGCTCGAATTTGTTCAAGTTATAACTAGTTCTAGATTTTTCGTTACCAAAGCAGGATTATACAGTTTAGTGACAATTCGTTAATATTTGTAGCAGCTATCGTGTGCAAGATAAATTTACCACATACAGACAGCTAGATGGACATCACTCCAAAAATAATCTAAACATGTTTAGGAGATCTTGAAATATATATTGGCATCAAAATCTCGAAATCGAAAATGTTCGGGAAAACAGTAATTTGTCTGTACTCTATAGCATGAGAAAAAAAACATAACACAAGAATATATCAAACCATCTTAAGACTTCGTACTGAGACAAAACCGCCAGAACGTATATATTATATTATAAGTTCATCATATATAACATAATGATCAATATCACAGCCCTGATTGTCGCATCTGTTGTCTATCAAACCGCGAAAGCTTTAACTTTATCTAAGAAATCATTATTTTCATCTTAACGCAAAATCTTGAAAAAATTAGAATTTCATAAGAATGCCATAGAATCAACGATTCTTCGAATAAAGTACAAGCTTTTTTCATTTATGTTTTAAGAAACTGTAATAAATTTCGTACTAAATATACCATTTTACAAAATTCAGTCTATTGTTATGTATTAAATTTTTTATCAACTAACTAAATTTTACCAACCATATTGTTTTACTTTCTGAATTTATATTATGACCCTGTTACTAAAATGTTAAGCTTTCTTTGACTTTTTTGGCAGTATTAACAAAAGTTGGAGAATACGACTTTAAAATATCGATCTCTATTTCAAACGTCAGACAGTTTAATATATCTTTGTTTGAAATACAACGTAACTTCTTAAAGATTAATCAAATAGTTTGAGAAAGTTCTTCCACTTTAAGAAACTTTTCTGGTTAGTTCTTTTTGTCTTTCATCATGAATATTTACAGAGTTACGGATATTAAATGAAGTTTTAGTCTTTGTATAAGAAAAAATAATAATATTGTACATATGAAATGTAAAACGTTTCTACAATTGAAAATTCAGTCTCTCTATATATGTCAGACAAATAGTATACATAACTTTAAAAATATTAATTTAAATTAAAATATTACAAAAGAGACACTTCGTGACAAAAAAAGAATGTTCTATTAGTAATAAAGAAAAACTAAATGACAGTATCAAATATCCTCTAAAATGCACGACTATCATTTTAGGTTTAAAATAGTTTACAATGTACTCCTGTGTATCTTATACCATTTTAAATATGTGCCTTTATATTGTACCCTAGTGTCCCTCATCAGAACGCCATTTTTAAACGTGATTATAAAGTGAAAATCAAAGGTTATATGTACTTAAAGACAATATGTTTTATAGTGCTCCAAACTAAATCTAAACACTATGGTAGTTACTGAATTATATAACAGTTCATAATATTTTATGCTTTCCATTTTTATAAATAAATTTGAAAATCTGTCTATTTGGATGTTTATCTCAAAATCACGGAAGAACGACTGCAGCAAATTTCCTTAAATTTTGATGGGTAACTGTTATGTTGTCTCGCATAAAATTTAGGCATCCTTCTTTTAGCCTGTCTTCATATCCTTCTGACTGTTTTTAGATCCATTTGAAAGCGATGTAGTTACAGCAGACGAATTACTTCTTTATTATATTTTATAAATGAAATTATAGTTTTCGATTCTATTTAGGCAAATATGGTAACCAAGCTATGTTTTGCATACAGAGATATTCTGATTCCTATTCTTTTAATTAAAATATTGAAAAATAATGTTATAATTAGTTTTTTATTCTATTTAGGTAAATACGGTAACCAAGTTATGTTTCGCATATGGAAATTAACTGATTTCTATTATTTTATTAAAATATTGAAAAAAAAATATTGATTTAAATTTCAAAAATATTGGAAATAAAGCAACATACAGGGTTTGAAAATGAAATATTGCTTTATATATTACAATTTCAGTGTCAACAAAGCTATGAAATATGTGCCATATTTGTGCTTAAATTCGAAATGATTTTTGATATTAAGAAATTACATAAAGTCTGCATTTGTCACATATAACAACTATCTATGTAAATAAAATGGACAATACATCTGTTTTTATCATCATGACGGATTGTATGAAAGTTTGATAGACAGCCTTGGTAGGTTCCAGCTTAAAAATTTAGGCATCCTTCTGTATGTCTGTTTTCATGTATTTCTAATTGTTTGAAACTTTGAGTGTCACCCAAGCGTTATATAAGCATTTAGACAAACGCGACCAAATCGTCAATTAAGTCTTTAAACCAACGTGACCTAAACGTGTGAGACTCTCTATAATAAATACAACTCAAAACGCAATAAACTGAACCGATAGTTTTTGTTACGCTCTCTGTTTATCTCGATACAGGATAACTTCTATCTTTTCTTTTTTTGCGAGAACGTATTGTAACATTAAAAAAAAAAGCCGCAAATATTATAGGCTTACCTCAAATTGTGAAATTTAAGTTCTTTTACATTACATATTTCTGGGCGCGGTAGCCCATTGGTTAGCGCGCTGGAGTTGCACTCGGTAGGCCCGGGTTCGATTCCAGCCACTGCCAAAATTGCCGCCGTGTTCATGCGGAGTACGATCACGTTAAACATGTGAGTCCGAAAGTCCTTCCGAGAGGTTGGTGGTAGGGGAAGGAGGGTACGGTCCCTGTGGATGCCTCCCCCACTGGGTTCCGGTCTAAATTGGGTGACACTTCTCGGCCGTCCAAACAGTTACCTTACACCTTTCTGGTAGGTCGGACGGTCTGGGTTTCAACAACATTACATATTTCTTACGAAGATTATATATTTCTTGCCATGCACGTTCAACATATTAGGAGAACTGAAAAACGTTAACTATTCTACTTCTGTAATTTAAATAAAATGTATCGAGATATTATTAATATTAAATGGGCAGTAGTTTAAGCACACGGCGTTGAGAAACTCTTTTTCGATGAAACATAGAACAAAACTTGCTCCATAAATATTAATAATTATCTGCACTATATTTTTTTCTGATTTTTCATTTCTAGATAATTAACTGAAATAGTATGCAAAAAGAAATTACCTCCATACAAATTCAGAGTAAAAAAAATATGAAAAACCCAACTTCCTCGCTTTTTTGATACGAAAATATGTTATCAAACATTATTTTATTATCTAGTTATACAAAGTTATTGCCATCGTAGATGCACTAGATTCACGTAGAACACACTTGAAACGTCGATTTTAGAAAGAAAAAGTGGAACACTATACTTTTCTTTGAATTACAAAAGCATAATTTTTTAAAAATATCATTACAGTGATATATCTATAATTACAACATCGAAAATTTTTATCACTGAAAATGTTTCTAGCTCTGTATTTAAAATAAATAACAAACATTTGCAGATGTGATTTAAAGTTCATGTAAATCAAGTTGAGATGTTCTTATTCATTTCAAATTGAATTATGTATTTTGTGTGATATGTGAAGGTATTTTATCATTAAAGACAATTGAGCATATTCACAATTAAATAGGGTATGTTAGATGGAAAAATCAGAGATTGAATAAAAATGCGATAACGTTTTATTTAACTTAAAATATAACTGAGGCAAAAATATTAAGAAAAAGTGTGACGGGCACTAAAATGTGATAGAAATGTATATTGAAATCGTTAAGTTATTATTGTAATATTTATTCTAACTCAATAATAAGTAAAATACACTTTATGTAAAATGATAATGAAAACTTGAGCAGCGTGTATAAGCACAAACAAAATGATAATGCATCATACAGCTGTTTCGTTATGCTGCTTTCTAATTGGCTCTCTATTAATCCAAGTATTGGGTATATATTCCCCTTTTGTATCTTTTTATGCACCCATTCCTTTTTTGGACTTCGAGTTTGTTGGTTCTTTTGCACTGACAAAGAGGATCCAATGTATTCTCGAAACAGGTGTATGGCGCAATATCCTTTCATTTGTGCTTATACACGTTGTTCAAATTTTCCTTATTTATTCTAACAGTTAATTTTATTAATTTGGCCACGTAATAGTGTGTACAAAATCATTCGTCCAACATTTAATCCACATTTTTCTGCAGTTCGGCGCCACCTAAAAAATTTTTGTCCAAAAGGATAGATATTAATAATTAACTACTTATTATAGACACATTTGTTTTCTTTATTTAATTATTTATTAAAAAACACACATATTTTTCATTAACATATCAATGTATAATTTTACAATTAGTATTTGATAGTTCATCTTCATTAATTGTCAAGTTAAATTTGAGACGTCTATGATGGCAGGCATAATTTTTAGATAATTGACTTTGGAGTCAATTTATTAATTAAAATATAGCACCCTCATGGATAGAAAATGGGCCTTTTAATTTTAATGACACGTCGTTTTGAACGGACATCTTTGGCCGCAGTCGCTGTAGGTAAATTTATTAAGAGTTCATTCGGAACTCATCTAGACTTCTGGACTCCATTTTCACTCAAATCTGAATGGGTTATATTTTTGCACACTGACATACTCTCATTTTTTTAATTAAATTCTTCACTCATCTTATTGCTTAAGTCTTGTCTCTGTATTCTGAATGAAATTGTATTTTTTAGACTGACTTGAACCTATCCAACTCTCGCTGCTGGTTCCGCCTTCTTTCCCCCTTGAATACATTTGTCCATAGGTTATCAGCACTATTCTAGATTCTTCCTCATTGACTTGAGTTAGCTGGTGCAAGAATGCACTCATTGGTTGTAAATAACTATCATCGGCCTTGAGGGGCAAAAAAGTCAGTTGCACTTGGCAAAAAATATGGGTGAAGTTTTATTGCACATCATAGATTAATTAGATATGAATTTCTCATCTTAGCGTTAGCTCATCTGCCTGAATTGTTTGCTAAACTGTCCATTTATTACTCAGGCGTTGACTTAATACTTAGTATCTTTGATCAACAACGTCTCAATATGAAATATTCCACAGCCGTGTAAATATATCATGGTCTATCATGGCAATATCTTCGTACAGCATATTTAAATACAAAGTGTGTTAAATTGAATATCTAGTGAACATTAAAAATTATACAATTAAAATAATTCATAAATCCTTCACACGCACAGACATAGTAAGCACAAACCTACGTTCGTTGACACTGAGTAATCCCGTAGACTACGTTACGCATTGATTAATACGAGACAAAACCAAGAACAAAACGTTTTTAAAAAACGAAAGGTATTTTATTTAACATCCTAAAAGACGTACGAAAATTGTTAAAAACAGCCAGAGCGCTTTTGGGACGCATATACGCCCTTCATCAGTGGCTACATGAGTAGCAAAAGCATGGAATGTTTATATATAGAGAGACCATTTTAAAACAAATTTGCATAAAATATAAAATGGTAATTGAACTTACTAAAATAATAAGTAAAATACACTTTATGCGATATGATTTTACTACTCATGTAGCCACTGAGTAGTAAAAGCATGGAATGTTTATATATAGAGAGACCATTTTAAAACAAATTTGCATAAAATATAAAATGGTAAATGAACTTACTAAAATAATAAGTAAAATACACTTTATGCGATATGCTTTTACTACTCATGTAGCCACTGATGAAGGGCGTATATGCGTCCGAACGTGCTCTGGCTGTTTTTAACAATTTTTGTACGTCTTTTAGGATGTAAATAAAAGACCTTTCGTTTTTTAAAAACGTTTTGTTCTTGGTTTTGTCCATTGTATGCAGACGTGGTGCCAATCTTGATTATAATTAATAAGAGTTTTATGTGTGTTAACAGAAATTTTAAGTATGTTAATAAACTCAAATGCTACAGTAATTTAGCTAAATTTCATTATTCAAAATACTATTGAAGATTTGTTTTTCAGAATTCTACAATTTACTTATTGAAATATATTTTTACAAATATATATCGATCAAAATACATGTGGAACTATTTACACTCTTAAGTTCCTAAACTCTATAAAGCAGATTGTAGTTTTTAATTCCAGGACAACATTATAAATGGATGTATTTTTAATAATATAAATTCTAAGAACGGCGAAGATGAACCGATCGATTTAAAATGGCGAAAATGATAAGCCGTGAAATAAACTTCCTTTCCTATTTTCCCCTAAGCAAAACGGAAAATAAAATATCACAAACTAGGTAGTAATTTTCTATTTCATTGATTTTCATTCATTTTTTCCCAATTCTGTGGCTCGAATTTTTCTTACACTCGCTTGGGTTTTTTTTTTAATTCAGAAGCTGATATTTTACAGATATTTGGATAGAATAAATCCCCTGCTGGTTTAAATTTTTAACCGAAATTTAAATTGAACGTAAGTGAATGAGGCGATACCTGTGAGGTTTCAGTAATATATTTTAATTTCAATAAAATGATTTGCGAGCAAAATATTTCACATTTTAGCTATATCATTTATCTTGTAAGCGACATATGGAAATGAAGATAAATTATGTATGGTTGTATATTTGTTCGAAATTAAAAAACGTATTGAGCTTTCGTAGTATGTCACGTATATTTTAGATAAATTATCGAATTTTAAAATTTCGGAAAAACAATTACTCCATTATTCTACGATAAAGAAAAATCTATCTAACGTAAATTAATATAAGCGTTTGTAATTAAAAATGAGAAAATAAAACTATCAAATAAAAATATCACAAAATTTGTAATTAAAAATGAGAAAATAAAACTGTCAAATAAAAAAATATTCCCAGTGAATATTCAGTCCTAGTGATATATGGAACGATAATGATAATTTAAAATCATAATTCTTTGGTAATGAATTAGGTTATATTACCCAAATATTTTTTGATGAATAAGGTAAAAGAATATACAGGGCGGTCATTTCTCTTATTTGCGTAATAACTTCTCTTATTTGAGTATTAAGTAACTTCTCTTATTTACGAGCTGCTAGCGACCGCATTTTTTGACGAATGTGGATGGCATGTGAGATTCATATGTCGTGAGACTTATACGTTTGAAAATATGAAATCAAGTTTTCCTTATATAACAAAATTTCAGTTTCCGCCTTTTCTATCTAATATGAACGAAGCAAACCCTGGGCGGGTACTGTTGTTCATATAAAGCGAATGCTAATCCTCACTTGATGGCAAAATTCATGGGAGAGGGATTAATTTCTAATAACTTCTATGTGGACAAACCAGAATAACTAGGTAAATCTGGAGTGTTTGCTTTCACTGCAGGCACATGTGATGTATTTTTGAGGATAGCTGCTCTTGCATTTTAAAACAGCGGCCACCGACTACGATCATGGGACTCACACCTATGCTGATGGAGCCGAGGGATGTGCATTTACTGGAGGTTTGTGAGCATGTACATAAAATAAATCGCCCCCTCACAATTACATTTCCAGCGTACAAATTACGAAAATTTCCAATGGCAGCACCTGTGTTTTATTGTTCACTTTGATGAGAATCGTGGGAAGCCATAAGTGGTATTTAAAAAGTTTTACTAGCCCTGAAAATTAACGTAGAAATAGTAGTTTCAAATGTGTTGAGAATTAACAGCAAAATAGAAAAGAGTGGACATCAACCTTATTTCCTGCTTTTTAAGTTCTCAATAATAACGTTATTATGTCGGCTGTCTTTCCTGTTTCTTTTTTCTTTTTTCTCCTTAAAAAGAAAATCGGCTTTCTTTCCTCTTTTGCTGTCAATTCCGAAAAGGAAAGTAAATTTACTGAGTATATTTCTTTTTTTTATGTTAATTTTCAACACATTTAACCCTACTATATCTGCATTTATTTTAGGGATAGGCAAAATAATTGTTATCATTTATAGTTTTTCACCATTCCGATCGCAAAGAGATATTAAAAAATAGGCTCTGACATTGTAGCGTCCCATAATCCATGCGCTGAAACTGTAACCGTTAGAGCACCATTCATTGTATCAGCATAAATCTCGAGCGAATTTTTTCAATCGTCTAAACCACACATTTCGTTCTTATTTGACAAAAAGTACAACTACCAGAGGCTTAAACAGGGAAAGTTACTTTATGATCACCCTGTGCATCAGATTAGAGTAAAAAATATTTTTAAAATAGAGAATTATCTGAGAAAGATTTAACGGCCAATCCACTAAGATCTATGACAAATATATTTTGTCTACCATCAAATTTTAAAATGTTCACGAAAATTGCTTTATATGTACTCCCTATTTTGCTAAATGTACAACCTATTTATTTATTCCAATATTCAGGCTCTTGATATGAAATAATTCGCCGTTATAGAGGCCGAAGCGTGAAACATTTTGCCCTTATATCATGTTACCTTGGCGCACCATAATGGCCTTTAGCCATCTAAAAGTCTGACCAAACACAATGAGAGTAGCAATTACAGATTGCATCCTCCTTTCCCTGCTAATAATCTTTACTAAGGACTTTCGGACCAATTAACAGATTTGACAAGCCTATACACCACGTAGACGCGGAGTGCAGCACCCCCTTAAGTAGAAAATATTCGAAATTTGACATTGTATACTTTCTACCTTTCAAGCGGTTTACCCATACACCAAATTTGAAGTTTCTATCTTATTGCAGAGCATACTTTTCTATCATTTCACTTTTCGAACGTTTTGGTGTGGAGCACCGTCTAAACGAACAATTTAGAAAACTATATTCGTTTTGGGTTTTCATCAAATAATTAGCCCATATACCAAATTTCAAGCCTCTATCAAATTTTAAAGTGGCCGTTTCTCATTTATTCGGTAAATCGAACATTTTGGTGTCCAGCAACCTTAAGTAGAAAAAATTCGAAATCCGAAATTGTACACTTTCTTCCTTTCAAACGGTTTACCCATACACCAAATTTGAAGTCTCTATCTTATCGCAAAGCATATTTTCCTATCATTTCACTTTTCGAACGTGTTGGTGTGGAGCACCTCCTAAACGAACATTTTAGAAAACTATATTCGTTTTGGGTGTTTTCTTCAAATGATTAGCCCATACTCCAAATTTCAAGCCTGTATTGAATTTTAAAGTCGCCGTTTCTAATTTATTCGGTAAATCGAACATTTTGATGTGCGGCACCCCCTTAAGTAGAACATATTCAAAATCTGAACTGCACACTTTTTTCCTTTCAAACGGTTTACCCATACACCAAATTTGAAGTCTCTATCTCATCGCAAAGCATGCTTTCCCATCATTTCACTTTTCGAACGTTTTGGTGTGGGGCACCCCCTTTGTAGAATGTTTTCGAAAAATTCGATTTTTCCAGGGGGTTATTTAACGACCGTGCCGTGTACCAAATTGAAAGTCTCTATCTATTCGGGAAGTGCCTAAAAAAGCGTGACAGACAGACGGACACTTGGCAATTAGTATATATAGATTCTCATATTTGATATAATGTTAATGTGTAACTATATTTCCGTTACTTTAGGCACATACAATTATTTTCAAACTTGTATTCTGTAAGCTAAAATATTAAGCGTTTATTTTCAGTTTCTCATGTGTAGAATTGAGAAAGTTTTGTTTTCATGAGCATTTTCCTTTTCGACATCTCGATGCCAATAAACCTTTCAAGACATCCTGAACACGTGTTTACTATTTTTGGAGTGATGTCCTAGTCTGTCTGTCTATCGGTCTGATGTCTGTGGTCGATTTCTAGTCTACATGATAGCATTTACAAATATTTATGAATTTTCACGAAAGTTTACATCCTTCTTTGTTATAAAAAATCTAGGACTAGATAGAATTTTTTTTTTTAATTCGAGCGAAAACTTTGAAGTTTTATATATTTTGTCAACAGGGCAGCATACAACAAAATTTGACATAATAATGCATAACAAGAAAGATCAATCATGCTTAAAGCATTGATTATGAAACACGTTCCAACTTCAATGCAATTTTATTTAAAAAAGTCTAAAATGCAATACAGTCCTCGGTAATATTTTAAAACTTATCACAATACTACATTAATTTATTATATTTGACAACTTGAACCTTCATTGAAAAAAATGAACTTCATTCAAATCACGGCATTGAAATATAAATTGCCTGGTTTAAATATCTATAAAATGCGATACATTCCACGGTAATATTTTTAAAACTATCATAATACTACGATAATTTATTATATTTGAAAACTTCATCGAAAACAACTGAAATTAAATCAAATGACGTCATAGAAAAAATAACACGCCTGGATCTCTCTATAAAAACAGCATTTCATTCATAACTCTCTCCCATTCATTTCATTCATCACAATACTATAATAATTTATTTTATTTAAAAATTAAGACCATGGAGCTACAAGTAATTAAACTCTATGCTTAAAACTTCATCGAAAAAAATCGTCTTTCTCTCTATAAAATCAATTAATATTCATTCATATCAGCCATGTAGACTCCATGGGCTAAATTATTTTGTGTTAAAGAAATACAGCAATTCTAATACAACTCATTCTGCATATTTTGCTGTTTACATTTTACATAAATGAAAAATAGGCTTCGTTGTAGAAATAATCAAATTTGAATAATCATTTAAACTCAAATATATTGTATTTGCGTTGTTTCAGTATGTAGATGCACAGAATTTAAGCAAAAATAAAGTAGTTTTAGAACGGATACAACACTCAATGTCAATTAAAATGAACTTAAAAAATCACGATTTTGAAACAAGTTGGATGCCATATATCATTTTGAAGTGGGTCATGTGATCTTTTCATATCATGGTCACCTGATCGTTTCATATAAGATGTGCAATTATTATTTTAATTTTTGTTTAAAAAACTACTGCATATATTTCGCTGAATTTTTTTTATTTATTTTATGGAACAATTTGAATATTACCTAAAATTTTCGAAGCAATTTGTGAATTTTAAATCCGCTTAAAAAATGTTAGAAGAATTAGGTCCCATAGGGCTCAATGCATTTCATTTTTTCAACCCGGGTTCAATCCAAAACTAATTGGATGATATTATTCATTTATATTCCCATAGGTCCTACAGACCGTCTGAACAACATACTAAAATTTCATTTTGATTAAGTAATTTTTACGGCAGTTATCGTGCTAACGGACAGACAGACAGACAGAACGAACAAAGTCATAAACACTTTTCAACTTTGTTGTAAAGTGTTGAAAACGGTTATTTGTGGTTTCGTGATCATGAGATTTAATATTTTCAATCATTGTTGTGAAACATACCCGCGATACTGCAGTTTTGTTCTTGATGTCGTTATCTTTCTTGGGAGGTAGGTTACATAATCCTCCCGAGGGTGCACATTGTCAAGTATGGTATCAATAAAAGTATTTTTTCAAGCACTTTAAAGTGAAGGGCCTCTAGTATATAACTGTAGTCATTCGGACCCACGACATTGATTTTTAAATAAAAAAGAATCTTGTGAAATTTGGAAAAAAAATCTAATTATAAATGGTTTCTGGTATGAGAAGGTGGAGTTCAGCCACTCTTCCTTTAATTTATATTAAAAATAAACATGTAGAAAAAATACGGTTCAATAAAAACATCGGGGATTGTTAAAAAAAGTAAGTTTAAAATTAATTAACAGATACAAACCCTGGTAACCAAAGTGTAAAACACCATATCATGTCTTTAATATGTTTCACAACTTATATTTCACATTATTCACTATATTGGAATGCAAAGTCCACATTTTATTAAAAAAATTATCCGGAGGGGGGTAAAATGATGAAAATGATTAGGCGTGATAAGTACGCTGAGTATGTGCTGTTAATATAAGAAATGATGCAAAAATTGTTATCTATTTTTTACACCAAATTGTTTAAGTACGATCCCTTTTGAAACAGATACGGTGGGAAATTCAACACGCTGTCTGCGGATTTATTCTTAAAATGTCTGTGCTGCTTAAATCTGGTTTCCTGTTTTTTCGTGTGGTTTTAACTATATCAAATATCCTTAATGTAGTGGAAATTTTGCGATTATTCTGCGATGGATTATTTAAGTAAACGTAAATTATTATAATTATTTATAAGAAGAATTGAACATTGTTAAGTAAACTAATGATGCTGTACAAGTTTTTTTTCTAATAATATACTACTGATTAATGATGTGCCTACTTTCAGTTTGTAATTTTCAATTATATTTTATTCTGTAACTTTTTTGCGTATTTATATGTTATTTCGATATTTTTTCCCTACGCATTTATCTCAGCTAATCCACGAAGCATAAATACATAGCGTATATCAAATAATATAGGGCGGCCTGTAGCTGTGATTAATTCCGTTACACATTAATATATATTGAAAAAATATTATTTTCACGAAAATTTTCGATTTCGAGATTTTGATGCCAATATATGTTTAAAGATCTCCTGAATACGTTTTCACTATTTTGGGGGGATTACCGTCTGTATATCTGCCTGTCTGATGTCTGTAGTTGATTTTATGTGTACACGATAGCAGGCACAAATATTATTGGATTTATCACGAAACTTTATTTACGTCTTTTTCATCAAAAATCTAGAATTAGAAATATATTTTTTAAATTCAAGCGAAAACTTCGATATTTTATATTAACATGGCAGCACAGAAAACAAATTGACATAATTATGCATATAGGGGTTTATTTATGACACAATGATCACGATACTAGTTTTAATCATTGTTGTGAAAAATAACCATGATACAATTCTTTAGTTCTACCCCCCCCGGGACTATAATATACCTTCCGGGAGTACATTTTCAAGCATGGTATAAATCGAAATATTTTTTCGAGCAATTTAAAAGTGTAACACGCTATAGTTGTAATAATTTGGACTCACGATACCGATTTTTAAAATTGTTCTCGTAAAATTAAAAAAAAAATGAATTCTTGTATGAGAAAGTCGATTTCAGCCACACATCAGTTAATTGTTTCTCAATTCAGTGGTAAAGAATGTATATAAAAGTTAACGAATGGAATTCCATTGGCTAACGAAAGAACAGGAGTTTTGATTCCGTTATTATTGTGCGAATACTTCTGTATTACTTTCCGAATTCAACGAAATTTCACAACTATAGAATAGTAAAAATGCAATAAAATTTATAAATTGATAGTAAATATGATAAATAACTTTGTTATATAGAAAGTTAGGCAGACACTTCCATCTTTTTCTGGAGTGACTTTTTGATCTCATATCCTGTTGAGAAAAGCTATACTTGTCTCATAACCTGTTCATAATTTTTCCTTATAAAGTCCTATAGATACAAACGTGATATGTAAATTATTGCAAAGGAGTAAGAAAAAGTGATAATCATTATCAAATTTTTGAAGATGGGGAATTAGGAGGAAACATAAAAGAAAGTGATAGAAAGTAGCTAGAAAAGGGTTTGCTTTCAACAACAGGAATCGGATGAGCCTGTATGTGATATATTAGTTTATCATATTTATCATTAGAATATAATTATTTTTTAATATTAAAATAATGATAAAATAGAAATTCTTCTATGTGCATGTCATTTTGATATACTTTTGGCCGATCCCGCATTTCTTAGATTGCATTATTAATGATTATTGAGGTGTGAATATGTGCATGAATATATCCCTAACTGCATTTATTTTCACAGTGACGTAAGATTTACGTCACACTGTGACTTTGGGATGTCACAGGACGTCGCAGTACGTCGCGGTAATGTCATATTGAGGTCATAGCGAAGTCCTTTTGTGCATTTTCATGGTCGTTTGTGACGTTACATTGTAATTGTCATTGTAATGTCGTCACATTGTTAAGTGTTAATTAAATTATGGAAACGTCAAAGAATATAGTCACAATGAAGTTGCAAAATTACTAAACATAACATCGCATAGAAGTCATAAATATGATGTAACATTGTGACCCAGGTGTCACGTGACTACATTGTCATTGTCACACATGTGACGATCTTTGCTGTGAGGGATATATTATCTTCTTTTAAATATATATGATATCTACCCACAAAAATATATTTGTTGTGGCAGTAGGAGATATTTTAGTTGAAGTTTATTGATGCGAACATTAAACTTCGTGCTCATAGTTCTATATAATTTTTTGCTAATTTAAACATTACAATATAAAAAACATTGTAACTTGTTTTACAACTTTCGTGTTTACTGTTAATGCACTTTGATCTTGCTAATTGGGCCAATACCGACAAAATATCTACATTTCAATATTGGCTACTATATTGGATCAATATTTCCAGGCTACGCAATGCAATGGGGAATAGATCCAATGCAATGAGGAAAAATGTAAACCAAATGCATCTGCGTCAATTCTGAGAATATAATACTCCAAAATTGTTTCGAGATGGTTGAACAAAAATACTTTATTCATAAATGCACTTTCACATCAACGACATATCTGATAACAATTCCCTATTAACAGGGCAGTTCTTGATATTGCCTCAAGCAAGACCATTATTACTTAAATTGCTCAAGAGTATCGCATTTCTGATTCGAATAATTATCATAAGTAAAATACTTCAGTGATTTACTTTAGAATTCCAAGTTAGATGTAATGACTATCTTAATTTGCATGCATTAAGTTTAAACAAGGACAAAGATCGCTGGAGAAGTAAATGCAACTGCTATAAATATTCCATACAATTTGCATTGCTAGAGTCGTAAATGCAAATTGCATGGCGTATTTCTGGCAGTTGATAATGGTTTTCTTAACGTTAAATATTTCAAATTCAAATAGTTGTAATTGAATTCTACATAGCCTTGTCAATGATATTTGCCAAAATGTAATGTGGGCAGCACATCACTTTGCCTACAGACTCAAATTTATTTATTTATCTTTTATTTTAAGTATTTGAAATGTTGTCACCACAAAAACAATTCACTATTTAATTATTAATTTAAATCATGTTTAAATGGCGCTACGTTGCCAACATATATATTCCCTGAGAAAAAAGGAATTCAAGAAATGATATCGAAAAGTGAAAAAAATGGAAATCTAAAATAACCCGTTTTTGCCAAGATGTAGGTTTAATCGGTTTGTTATAAAGTCTAATTAATTTAAATGCAACATAACTGAAAATTTAGTCTTTTATATCACATCATGTCAACTTGGCGGTCAGTTGCTCTTGTTCCAATCGTAACAAAATCTAACTAGCTCCTGTGAAATGAACAATTGGCACAACTATAAAATTTAATTAAATATAGTTGGGTAGTTTCTTAGGTATAGCAGGTAAATACATTACATAATCACACAGAAAAAGTCAGACAGACCGGCAGAAAAGTCCACATAAAATGTACATAGCTAAATTTAATTGATTTGTGAGGTATACATTTCTCAAAAGTTTAAATTTCAATTTTCGACCCTATTCCTATATTTTTCCTATACAAAGTATGGTAGGGAAAGTAAAATGTGAAGCTAATATATTGCAATACGTTACTCAGATTTTGAACAATGCTATACGTAGTACATAAAAATGTGTCATATGTTTGCCAATTTTGTGGCATACTCGTTAAGCAATATGAGCAATATATCGCCTAATCAGGTCGCCAAATTTATCAAGGCGGCCAAGGTCGCCAAATGTTGCGGGAAGACCTATACATTTTTAACACATTACATCATAGTTGAAAAGTGTTTATGACTTGGTCCATTCTGTCTGTCTGTCCGTTCGCTGCACGATGACCGCCGTAAAAATGAGTTTATCAAAATGAAATTTTAGTATGTTGTTCAGACTGTCTGTGGGACATATAGGCATGTAAATAAATAATATCAACCAATTCGTTTTGGACTGAACCCGGGTTGAAAAAATAAAATGCATTGAACCCTATGGGACCTAATTTTTCAAGCATATTTTAAGCAAAGTTAAAATTTACAAATGGTTTCGAAAATTTTAGAAATTATTCAAATTACCCCGCAAAATATATAAAACAAATTTCAGCAAAATATGTTCGGTAAATTTTAAATAAAAATTAAAATAATAATGACACCCATATAACCTGAAAAGATCACATGACCTACTTCGAAATGAAATATGGCATCCATCTTGTGTCAAAATCTTGATTTTTAAAGTTATTTTTTATTTATATTTAGTGTTGCCCCTGTCCTAAAACCGCTTCATTTTTGCGTTTTTTCTGTGCATCCATATTCTGAGCTAACGCGGTTACAATATTTTTGAGTTTAAATGATCATCAAACTTTGATTATTTCTACAACGAAGCCTAGCGTTAATGCCTGTAAACTGTGAACAAGTGATTGTAAGATAAGTCGTATAAGAATTGTTGAATTTTTTTTCACGCAAAATTATTTAACTCTGGAATATGGAACAAAGATGTAGAAATGAAATATTCACTGCTTTTACACTGAGAGCCAGACGATTTATTTTTTGATGACGTTATTTGAATAAAGTTTGAATGCACTTTCAAGCATGGAGTTAGAACATATTTTTACCAGCATGATTTTAATTTTCCAAGTAAAATAAATTATCATAGTTCTATGATAATGAAAAAAATACCGCCGCTGAATGTATCTTATTTTAGAGATGTTTAAATAAAATTACAGTAAGAAAGTGTTTTATAATCAATGCTTTATGCATAATTGATCTTTCTTGTATTTATATTTTGTATCGCATCCGTCCGAAAACCGCTTTATTTTTGCATATTATCTGTGTTCCTAAATTCTGTGCTTTACGCAATTAAAATATTTTTTATCCTTAATGATCACTAAACATTGATTATTTCTACAACGAAGCCTAATTTTAACATATGCAAAATGTAAACAAAATAAGCGATTGTAAGATCAGTCGTAAAAGAATTGTTAAATTTTTTAACGCAAAATTATTCGGCTCCGGAATCTTGAACATAATTGATATGAATTGAATATTCATTGATTTTACTTAGATAGAGAAGCAAGCGATTTTACAGCATTGACTTTTTTGATGAAGTGTTAAGTTTCCAATTATTGTACTATGATAATTTAAAAAATATCACTGCTGAATGTATCGCATTTTAGAGATGCATTTTAGATTAAATAAAGTTGCATTTCAGTTGGAAAGCGTTTATTAATCAGTGATTTATGCATGATTAATCTTTCTTGTTTAATAATAACATAATAAAGGAAATATTGTTCTTTTAGAAACCCATTAATCAGTTTAAATTTTGCAATCCTACAGTATATTTGTGATGCAATGTTTTTAACAAAGTATCCTACACTGGTAAAAATATATATCGATAATACATTTTCAGTCAAATATCTATTGTTATTGATATTATATAAAATAAAAAAAAAATCACTGATTCTCCTCTTAAAAGCTACCATACAAAATATAAAAGCCATTCAAGATTTAAAGGAAAACGTCCATCGCGATATAGTTTTTGAAAAATGTTCTCTAGCTCACATATGGCGCTTTTCTCACACACTACTTATCTACCTAAGGGGTAGAATTTTTGCTTTAAAGAACTGAATACCTATGTTCCTTTAAAGCATGGTGAATTAGCAATTATTTTAACCACTGCATATTTTACTAATCCATCATTTATTTTGTAAAACCATCTGATTTCTCTAAAGCTTCAAATATTTTGACGGCACTACTAAGCTGGTTGCCATTTTCATTATTTTATTACAGACCATAAGAAATATGTAGTTTCTTCAATACAGTGCATTATCGATTTGATTTGGTATTACTTTCCTTATATACAATAATGTATAAGGAAAGTATTGTGACGGGGTTGAAAATTCGAATTCGAGTTTTCGACGGGAGAGCACGTTTCAAACATCCTTGATCACGAATCGAACATTTTTGAAGTGATCTGTGTGTGTGTGTGTGTGTGTGTGTGAAAGTATGTGTGTGTGTGTGTGTCAGTGAGTCTGTGGAGAAGATAACTGAAGAACGAATGGACCGATTTGAACTAAATTTGGTAGAAAAATTACAATCTGTGAATACTGGAAGCCGTTTGTTTTTATACGTAATCGAATTTTCAGAACCCCCCTAAATTTTCGAGTGAAATTTTGGAAAAATCGTCAAAAAATCAGAATTTCTAATAAATTTGCGCAAATAGACATTTATTTTTTAATGTTTCATTAGAAAACGATTGACATAAATTTTAGAACGCTAGCATGAACCGTTCTCGAGATGTTGCACATTTAAAAAAAATGTCAAAAAATCATGTAAAATAAAAATAAATATCCAAATTTTTGAGTGAAATTTGGAAAAAATCGTTAAAAAATCAAAATTGTACATTTAAAAGTGTTGTACATTTAAAAAGAGATGTTGTACATTTAAAAAATTATCAAAAAATCATATAAAATAAAAATATATATATATATATTTCCTATTGAGAAACATGTTCACTTTTCTTATGTAATACCATGCGATAAATTTGGTGACATCATTCTTGTGGATATAGCTCGTTCCATTCATGAGAAAAGTTACTTTGAGTAATAATTTTGTATTTGATAACCAATATTCATTCATCTGCTGTAAGAATTACTTATTTCTCCGTCCATAGCGCTTGACGAGATTTTGGCTACGAATTTGGTGGAACGTCGCCAACTTCGCGACTTTCTTAACTTTGCTAAATTAACGAAAAACTCGGCAAATGGATAAAAAGGACGCTAAACCAATGAAAATAACGACAAATTGACGAAAATTCAATATCTTGGAAAGAATATAAATATCTTTTATAAAAATAATCTATTTCTTTTACTGTAAAAGTAGTAAATTCGTTGCATTATGTAAGGAAAGTCATGTGCTGCCCACATCAGATTTTTGTGAATTGCGGCTAAGTCAATAATAAAAAACTCGGATAATATCTAGCAAAATACTTCACGATATATCCATCAGTAAGAATATGGCAACGAAAAATGTACAAATCACCAAACGTCCTTCCTCACGCTTAAGCATAAGTCTCTAAGCTCTCCAAGTCTTAATCCGCCAATACAAACCACAAAGTTAAATAATAGTCCTAACTAGTTAGAAGTTTTAATATTTGCATGCTATTGTGGTTATGTGTATATTTACATACTTCAACTGGATTTAAATAGCTGTATTTCAATAAATTTTTATTAAAAATAGTTTTGCCATTTTTTTAATATTTTTAACATTCAATCTGAAAGCAAGTTTTTATTAATTTTTGCAAATTTCAATATAGTTTAAGGTAAGGTTTGAAACATAATATATTAAGAAAAATGCAGAAAACTGCGAACAGCATATGTATCGCCAGACACATTTTCAAAAACTGGGAATAAAGATATCGTTCAAACAAAATTTTTTACCCGGCTTTTTAAATGTATTTTTTATAGTAATATATGCAAATTTAGACAAAACATCCTAATTTGATTTCATTTGAAGAAATAATAATAGATCGATAATGTTTTGATTATTTCAATACAAAAATCGAGTTTTAAGTGGTAAAAAGGAATAATTCTTAGAAATATATGTAACTATATTTATTACTAGCGGCATACTCGTTCTTCGTACAGAGTATGTAATATAAAGAAATTTAAAATTCACAATTATATATGCAAATTCCTATAGTATACTAAATGTCATTTTTAATCAAAATATTATATTAAAATAGTCAATTTAATGCTAATAAAAAGAAATTTAAGGTTATATGTTCTGGCTATACAAAATTATCTTCACTGGCTGATCTGGAAGATAAAACATCCTGGTCCTGTCTGTGAACAAATTTACAAAAAATATGAAATTGAATGTATAGATGCAAAATAAAAGCCCTAAAATTGGCGTAATTAATTCCAATATATGCTAAAATGAAAGCGCTAAAATTGTATGGGAAATATACTTGCACTACTTATATTATTGAAGATTAGAAAATATGCAGTAGAAGATTATCCGTATTGCATATGAGTTTCAAAAATATTTGTCAAAATAAAATAGATGACGTATTCAATTGAAAATATCAATAATATCCGCAGTCTTTGGACCAGAAGGCCGTAATTCATTCCAATGTATGCCAATATATGTCAAAATATATGCCAATATACTTTTACTACTTATATTCTCGTGGATTAGAAGATATACATTTGCATTTGTAGAAGATTGCCCGTACAACGCACAATAAATGAGTTTATACAATTTTCGCCAAATTAAAACAATGACATAACAAATTGGAAATATCAATAATCCTCGAAACAATAATCCCCGAAAATATCAATAATCCATGAAACAATAATCCCCGAAAATATCAATAATCCATGAAACAATAATTCCCGAAAATATCAATAATGATGTTTAAACCTGAAGACCGTAATTGATATTATCCAGTCAAAAATGCCATAGCAATGAGATTTATTTTTTATACATATCTTTATTATTCAAATCGGAAAATATTTAATAAAAATCGTATGCCGCATAAACACATTGGATTTAAATCCGTTGCTAAGTGACATTATATAATTTTCTTCAAATAAATTGACGGAAAAAATATCGTCAGTATAATGATATCTCTATGGAAGGTTTAATTGTGCGTTTTTAATTAATATCTAGGTAACTATTGGTTATAGGAACTCGAAACATGGACAAAATTTTAAGTGGGCCTATTCCAAGGCTACCCATAAAGTTTCATTGAAAGTTCAGCCGTTCTTCTTTGATGATGAGACAAACATACAGACTGACAGACAGATTTTCAATTTTGTTTATATATTTTGTTTTACACTTTTTTCAGTTTTGCCTGAAAATTTTGAAAAATATTTTTATACGATTTATACCAAAATTTAATCAGCTCTACGTTTACGTATATCACCTTATTTCCGAATTTCAAGAATAGGGGGTTAATAGTTATTTTTGGATATATAATTAATACTCGCATTGCCAGACACAAATAAAAACACATACACAGATCACACATATATCTATATCATGCTAAATATTTTATTCGTACACGGCTGTTCCCAAAACTTGGAAATATATCAACAAAACTTATCAACGTGAACAAAACGTATCAATATTTTGTATTCCGTCAAGATACGCTTCAAATACACATACTAGGTATTTCTGGGGAAGTAAAATCGATATACATGAATTTCTGAACTGTTCGAAACTGTTGAAATAAAACATAGCAGTTCTGTAAAAATGTTGCTCCATTCTAAATAAAATGTAAAATATTCTTCCGCATTCATAACTCTATACTTGATTGAACGTCAGCATTAGGAAGAGTATGAATAAAAACTGCGGAAAAGTTGAGAAATGAAAAAAATACTTTAAAATTGAATAGATAAGAATGAAAAATGCACTCAAAATAAATAATATTTCGATTGGTTCTCACAGATGAAATTATCCAACGCTTAGGAGACTACCTGAGTAGCAGCAATCGATTGAAAGTATTTCGGTTAAAAATCAAGTACAATTGGTATTAGCAATTTTATTTATATTTCGTAATCAAAAAAAATAATTATTGAAATCAATTTTTTATACAGCAATCTCATTCAGCAATCTCATTCAGCAATCTGTTCAGAAATCTCATTCAGCAATCTCTTCAGCAATCTCATTCAGCAATCTCTTCAGCAATATTGGCAATCTCATTTGGAATCTTGGATATTTTAAAGTTATGTTTTGTTGACGTGTCATAGACACACCATCCAGACACATAGTCAGACATATAAACACCATAGACAAATAGCCAGGAACATCCATACTCTGTGGGTTTCCGTCTAAATTGGGTGGCACTTCCCAGACTTCGACTTGAGATATAGGTAGACGTTGCATTGCTATTGGGATTAGCGTGGAGAAATGAACACTGGATATAACACGTGACTACTGGTTAAGTCTTCCTAGACTTGGCCTCTTATCATCGCGCTTGGCGCTATAATATGTTTCCTAATATGCGGTGACGTAAAAGCGGACAGTAGTGAATATTTGTTAGATTTGGTGATATTAATTTCAGTTTCAATACTTTTAAATTGTTTTAAATGTAATTAATTAAATCAGCAATATTGTCCTGAACTTTGAAAAAATCACTAATTACAGATGTTTGATATTAACGCATCAAATTTTCATTAACAAATTACAAACTAGTATAAAATCTGAGGTTTAAAAGTATATCTATCCTATATCTCACCTCGATGGTTCAAACCCTACTACCATACACCGTCGGATAGATCAGTCGATTTGGGTCGAAGAAGAAGAAGAAGAAGAATACAAGCAGACGGAAAGACTGTTTTTTTTAAAGAGTATTAATTGTTGGTTTGAATTTTTATTAATAGACGCTTTCTTTCATAACTGGGACCCGCCAGTTCCACGATAATCATGTTAGAAAATTTCTTCCGTAGTTTTACACATAAAATATTAACATGCTTAATTCAATCAATAGAATAGACATTTACCTATCTTTCAATGTTGTGTATTTTTGTATTGATGCAATTATTTAAAAAATGTTCAATATCTCTTGAACGGTTAACGCTAGTGTTTAAATAATCGTTTTGCAATGTAACATTACGTATACGAATACATAAAGACGGATTCGACTAATACTATTGAAGGACTTGATTTTTAATAATTTTTCTCATTAATTTCATTGAAAATTGAGGAGGTTTCGGAATATTCGATAGCATTTCAATTCTCTTTCGGTGTTCACTGATTGTAATAGTCGCTCTATTGTTTTCGAAACGATCCCTTTGTTCGTCAGATATCGCTTCCATAGACATGCAAACTCACGCACCCACACATGCACGCATA